>JZKD02S1673696.1:367352-409496 GCA_000966675.3 Picea glauca | reverse complement strand
AATTAATATTCTTCCTCATTCCATACTTAAAAGTTAATAAATAATTTTGAGTAATTCTATATTAGTAAATATTTATAAGGTGTCAATTATGATCTCCATTTCCAAATTTACTTGGCAGAGACTAAGTTGCCACACAACATTTGTTTTTATTTACTAACAATAACACACATAAACCTAGATTCAATTAATTCATCTTAAATGATGAAATTGATATTAATACACTTATGAATGCTCTATTCCATGGTGTATAATTTTAAAACTTTCATTTCATATATATATATATATATATATATATATATATATATATATATATATATATTCTTTTAAAAGTTATATTTGATTATTTATTTTTCTCATTGTTCAAAAGACACTCTATCAATACTATAAAAACTACACAATCAATTTTGTTTTAAAATATGTGGGATAAAATGATATTTTTGGTTTTTCAATTTATTTAAATAATAATGTAATTTAAATATTAATTGGTAATAATACAAAATATAATTTTTCATAAAAATATTTAAAAAATAAGTGGGATGGATTAAGTTTTGTATAATTGTGCTCATTTGAAGGGAACAAAAATCATTTCTTATTTTTTATAGAAATTTGCAAAAAAAAAAGTTTAATTAAATGTAAATTTAACACATTAAATGTTATCAATATTTAAAAAAAATATCTTAAAGACAACACAATTTCTTATAAATTGTTATATGCAGATCAAAATACACATAAGTTTTAAAAACTTTGATTTAAAAAATATGTAAAATATCAATTTTTTATAACCACATTTTTTTAGCAAAAATTTCTATTAAAATATAAACAAAATTAATTAGAGAGACCCAAGCACTTGAACTAAAAAAAGAGACAAAAAAACATATTTTAAAAAGGATTAAAAAAGGACATATCTGGAAAACAAAAGTAGCACTCTTGGGACAAAAAAATTGAAGTAATACCATGAAAAGGAGATGGAAACCACATACATCAAGTAGGGGAACTTGAGAAGAAAAATTAGAATTCCGAGCTACTACTCCCCCAACTGAGTGAATTAGGATGGGGTCATCCTTCGAGGATCTCTCTTGAGTCAGTTGAATAACACCCCATTTTTCTTAACCAACCATGAAACCAACATGAACAACAACCTGTTTTTCTTTTCCAAAGCTCAAGTCGCTGGTGAAATTCGTTGGAGTCATGCGCCTTAGCTAACATTGCTTAGGCAACCAAATTTTTGGTATGCCAATAGAACTCCATAGTGCAGTAGAATTTCATGCCCCTGTTCATGCTGGAATGCAGGTCTAGAATGCAATCTCCCTCCTGCTGGTTAATATCCTCATACTCTTGAAAAGGCCTGAGTAGAGGGGGGAGACAAAATTCCTATACAGATTTGTTGCTTCTTCAGCTTCAATGGTTGCACAAGTTTTGCAGATGGAGGCATGCCTCATAGGGGTTGCGTGTGGAGATATAAGAGTGCACAAAAATACCACAGTCCAATCACTCGAGAGATACTAACTGAAACCATTAACCATGATTTTTTTTTTGCAGAGTCATATTTTACCCTTCGTTCGCACTCTCGAGAATTCAATGGAAGTCGTTGCCATGAATGACAACTTAACACTATCCTGGACTGTTTCCATCATCTCTATACTCTCTTTCTCTTGGGGAAGTATAGGGGAAAGAGGACTGCCAGTAGACACGTGATAGAGTGGGAGCACAAAAGTTCTAGCGCGTTTTCTATGGAACCGCCTCCATCCTCTCTCTCCACTCCAAGTGTCACCCAATCTGGAGATTCATAACCACATTTTACTTAAAAAAAAAATTCTAAAATTTTACAAATTCATCCAAAACCAATTTAAACAATTTTTTTAAAAATATAATAATATTAAATAATCAATTCTTAATACAACCAAAATACACTTGCTTTTAAAGCTCGAGGGACACAATTTAAAGACAACCAACTCAAAAAGTATAAAACAAATGGCCTGAAGCTCCTTGAGAGTCCCTCAACATTGTTTTTAGGAAGTTGGGGGAAATATTTATATCTCATTACCCGATGAAATATAGAGATCACCCCCACTCCATTGGAAATATTGTTCCCCCAACCCCTTTAGACATGGCATCACCCCCAACCATGGGACTAGGGATAGATGTAGATTTCCCTCAACCATAGGATTTGGAGATGGATTTAGTAGCATGACACATGAATTATGAATGATAGATTTCCCTCAACCATGGGATTAAGAGATGGATTTAGTAGCATGACACATGAATTATGAATGGTAAATGACTTATTGTGTTTTAAATGAATTTATTATGTGTAATATCAATGAAAAATAAGTGGAAAGTCTATAATGTGGCATATTAAGATTATAGTAAATAAATTGTGAAAATTGAAGATATTCACTAGGTGTCATGGAATAAATGCATTGTAATATTATTTTGGAGAACTTATTAGAATTGAGATTCATATTGTCAAATATTTATAAATACAATATTAGTAAATTAAAAGGTTTTACTTACCTCCTATAAATATAGGAACATATTTTTGAGGATGATTAGTGTGAGGTTATTAAGGTTATGTTGTTTGTTTGTCTCTAATGATGGGTGGAGTGTCCACTAAAAACATTGAACATTTAAAAAACAACATACATTTTCTCCAAAATTTTTATTCAACATAATTAGATATTTGTTACATAATTAGATATTTGTTAGTTACCTTGTAATAATATTAACCCTAATTAAAATTAATTAAAAATTTGTTTTTGGAGAATTGGTTTTATTGTGTTTTTTTTTTTCCTATACCTTATTTGGATTGGATTTGAGTACATGACACTCGATTGGATTTGAGTACATTGTTGGATTACTAAGAGGGGAGGGAGGGGGGAGGGTGAATAAGTAATAGAGAAATCTAATCATTTTTAACCATATAATGCAAGTGTTATATCAATGTAGCATTAACATCCAATATTTGCAGAGTAAATAAACAATGAACAAATGAACAATCATACACATACACAATATACCAATGTTTTTACGTGGAATCCCAAAGCGGGAGAAAACCGCATAATTCTTTTTCTTATATTTCTTGAAGAATTATATTCATTAGAAGCATCAACTTCCTTTGTTTTTCAGCTGCAACTAGAAGGAGGCTCCAACCCCCTAGTTTCTCAGGCTACAAGGTGAGGGAAGCTCCAATTCCCCAATTCTCTCACTACAACCAGAAGGAGGCTACAACCCCCTATGTTCTCCGGCTACAACCGGAAGGTGGCTACAACCACCTATCCTTGCCCCATCAAACCACCCTGACGTATAAGTATAATGATGGAACCACTGTCACACTATCACTGTGAGATATACTGCTGTAAACCTGTACCAATCAACCTGCACCAAACAACCTATACTAATAACCTGAACCATGCATCAACCTGTACCTCAACCTGAAATCAACTTGTAACTCAACCTGAAATCAGCTTGTACCTCAACCTGTAATCAACCTGTACCATAAACAAGTGCATCAACCATGCACCAACCCGCAAACCTTCTTTAACTTTAACAACAAGAGACTAGCATTTTCATCAAACTTTACTTTAGTCTCACATGACTAATTTTGGATTAGTAAAAACCCTAACTTGCAATAATCATAACTATGTACCTATAATGAATAAAGATTTGGAAACAATACACAATGTTCTTTAGTTTTTTTTGTGCAATTCCTCCAGGTTTCACTAGTTGAAACTTATCAGAAAATGAGTTATAGTAAAAATGACATACAATGTTGAATTCTAGATTATTCTAGAGAGCGAACTTGTAGAGCGTGCCCCGCATGGAATATTTATTGTGTGGATTTGAAAATTTTACCCAGAATACTACAGACTTTACTCTAACCAACACATTTGGTCTTACTGAATTTGGATATGTTATGAATAAGTTATGACGTTTTTACCCGAAACACCTATTTTAGAATAGTTTCAGGACTAACCACAAACCCTATTTTCCACGGAGTGTAACTCCAAAAATACAATGAACCACAAGATGAAATTCATACCACATATACTTGGATATGTTTCCTTAATGGCCTCCCAATTTAATAGTCTGAATCATTCTAGAAAAATAGTTATTGCAAAAATGGTGAAATGACCTGTAAATAACATACCTTAGAAAACATCATTAAAATGATTTATCCTCCCTTGAATTTCAGCCTTCTTTACTTCACCTTCCCTCTGAAATTTGTCTTATATATCCTTTGGTTACCCCAGCCACCTGTAGATATTCAATATGCTCAATTGTGATTAAAATGAGAGAGCCTTGCCTCTTATTTATACTCTCCAAGTAGCTTCCTTAGAAGAATCTTCTAGGCCACTTTGTCCACATAGCCACTTTTTCCAACTTTGCCCAGTTTTCCACTTGTCCATGTATCCAATAGCCACTTGACCACTTAACCCATTTTACTCATTTTAGGGCTAACCTTCTTACAACCACTTTCCATGATTAGAAATTTCTCCATTTACTTTATTATTTAAATAATCCTCCTTGACTTTGTCACTTCACTTTATTATTTAAATAATCCTGTTTGATTTTGTCACTTCACTTTATTATTTAAATAATCCTCTTTGACTTTGTCACTTCACTTTATTATTTAAATACTTTCTTCTTTGTAAGCACTTTGACTTCTTTGACCTTTTGGGGCTTCAAGCCAACAAATGAGGGTCCTCCAACTTCGTAAGGCCATAACTCTCAAACCGTGAGGAGTTATGTGACGTTCCACATACCACCAGAAATGGCATGACATGTACTATCCATATAGAATATTATTACCTGCAAATATATCAAAACTAATACCATTATACATCAAACAAACTTGGGTCCATTACCCAAACCTTTGTGTTACCGAAATTTGCTAAGGTTGAAATCAATGACAACCAAACTAGTTAATCAACAATCTCCCCCTTTGGCATTGATGGTAACACTCTGATGGAATACTCAAATCATATTACTCATGCTCCCCCTAGAAACATGCCTGCATCTCCGTGACCAACACTCCCCCTGGAACCATGCCTCTGTCCTCTGCATCTGATACATATCTCCCCCTTTGGAATCAATGGCAAGGATATCTTTCCATTCAGGTCTGCTCCCCCTAACTGACTCGTCTAATCTCCCAACCCGAACTATCCTCTTTATGGTGCTTCCTCATGTACATCTAAGACATATAAGATAAGCATTCAAAAGAATTCATTTTGGAGTAGAAATAACTCTGAGCCTCTAGCAAAGATACTCAAAGGCCTCCCATGGAAGCGGTTTTGTAAATATGTCTACCACTTGTTATTTTGTGCCCGCATATTCAACTCTGATGTTCTTTTCTACAACCTGTTCCCATAGAAAGTGATATTTGATTGGAATATTCTTCGTCTTGGAGTGCATCACCAGGTTCTTTGAGATACTTATGGCACTTGTATTATCACAATAGATTGGAATGGGATCATCATACTCAACATGTATATCTGTCAGAGTTTGTTTCATCCATAGAACTTGTGTACAACATGCTGCTACTGCAATATACTCTACCTCGGCTGTAGATAAAGATACTGATGATTGTTTCTTACTGTAACATCCCCATCTGGTACGATTCCTACGATGTACAATCGATAAAAGCACCTTTTTTTTTGTGTGTGTGTAGGAAGGTAATAATGAAATTATACTCAACATCGCAACACGATGACGACACAACGCATGCAACTCACGCAACAACAACATAACGACCTAACATAAAAGCACATCAAGCACCTGGAAGCAACGTACGACATTCAACTGACAAAAAATAAGAATGACTACCTGCCCGTCCTACCCTGCAATGGTTAGGACCTCCAGGACACAGAAGCAACGCTCAAGCCAGGGTTCCCATTGATTTTGACCATTTAAGGTCTCAGGGATGGAGACTGTTCTGAGGAACAAGGAGGTGTCTACATCCCGCCCGACACAAGCAGACCAAGCCTACTAAGCTAAGGACAATCATCCTAACAACCCAAAATTAATTACACAAGTAATTAGAACCCTTACAGTGAGAAAAACCAATCACATTGAATGTTTACAAAACCACGTACAAACATTAATTAATATTAAAAAACAACCATTAATCAAGGCTAAAAGGTCGTTATCTATGACTTAAATTGGCGTTAATTAGAGATCAATTAACCAGTCTAAATTACATCAGTCAACGAGTTACCCACCAAACTTAACATGAATTACGACTCAAATTTAGCTAGTCTGGGTTACCAATTAGGCGATATATATAAATCCAACTAACCATAAACTTGAATAACAACATTAACATTCTTAAAGTGGAATGCTACCTATAGCACTTATGAATAGTTAAACCTCAACATTAGTCTAGATATAATGACTGAACTAACCACACTAGCTGTTTATTATCATTGAGGAGGAAAATGCTAGCTAATAACATTGTTGTAACAAATCAACAAGGTAATTACATATCTGTTACATAACAATTTATTACAACAGTTAACAAGGCATTTAACATAATGATTAACATAATCAATTAATTGAGCAATAACAGGGTAGTTTGCATGACTATTTTCATAACAAGTATTATAGCACTAACAAGGCGATTATCATGTTAATTAACATAACAATTAATATAACAGTAGTGAGGAAATTTATATGACGATTAACATAACGATTAATAGCGCAAAAACAAGGCAATTTACATAACTATTAACCATTTAACTCGCTGCGACATTTAATCAATAAGTAGGAATCTGCTGACCATTCACAGTGTTGTAGAAATTGTTCTGGCATTTAGTAAGACAATTAATATAGCATTTAACATTGCAATTAACAAGCCAATTAACTGTAGCAATGGTTTTGTTAAATTCGTGGTCATTCCAGCAAGCTCAGTCAACATTCTAAAGGCAAAAATCATGGGTAATTACAACAAGCTCTGGCAACATTCTAAAGGAAAAATCGTGGGTAATTACAAAAATCTACGACAACATTCTAAAGGCAAAATCGTGGGTATTTCAACAACAATCAAAGTCAACTTTTAAAGGAAATAATCATGGGCATTAAACAATGGTCTTAGACAGGTTTTGAATGGCAAAACGTGAGCATTTAAACACTGATCTCAGACATGTTTTGAATGGTAAAATCGTGAGCATTAAACAATGGTCTCAGACATGTTTTGAATGGTAAAATCGTGAGCATTTAAACAACTATCTCAAACATGTTTTGAATGGTAAAATCATGAGCATTAAACAATGGTCTCAGTCACATTTTGAATGGAAATTCGTGAGCATTTAAACAATGATCTCATACATGTTTTGAATGATAAAATCGTGAACATTTAAACAACGATCTCAGACATGTTTTGAATGATAAAATCGTGAGCATTAAACAATGGTATTAGACATGTTTTGAATGGTAAAATCGTGAGAATTAAACAATGGTCTCAGACATGTTTTGAATGGAAAAACATGAGCATTTTAACAACGATCTCAAACATGTTTTGAATGGTAAAATCGTGAGCATTAAACATTGGTCTCAGTCACGTTTTGAATGGAAATTCATGAGCATTTAACCACAATATCAGCCACGTTTTGAATGTAAAAATCATGGGTAATTAATCAACTATCACAATCTCATTTTAAAAGGGAAAAACATGTACAGGGACACACTAGAAGGGAATTCATGGCTATCCGTAATTAAAATATGCAGAATGATGTGCCCAAAACGCACTAGAAGGAACTCCATGTTGCCAACATCATTTAAAAGGGAAAAACGCTGGAAAAATGTAGACATGGAAATGAATTCGTTTTCCATTGCTAGGATACCAATGCCACGCAGACAGGAATACAAAAAAAACGTTTTTCATCTCCCGGACACCAATATAAAATGCAGATAGAAAATCAAATGTTCTTCCCATTGCCAGAGTACCAATACAATGCAGACAGGAATACAAAAACATTTTTCATCTCCCGGACACCAATATAAAATGAAGATAGGAAATCAAACGTTCTTCCCATTGCCAGAGTACCAATACAATGTAGACAGGAATACAAAAACGTTTTTCATCTCCCAGACACCAATATAAAATGAAAATAGGAAATCAAACGTTCTTCCCATTTCCAGAGTACCAATACAATGCAGACAAGAATAACAAATAAGAATATTTTTCCATTTCCAGGATACCATTATAAAAATGCAGATCTGAAATCAATTCGGCTTTTTTTTCATTGCCAGAATACCCAAAAATTTGCAGACCAGAAATCAATTCGTGCTTCCAATGCTATAACCCAAATACACACAAACAACAGTAAGAGAACACAAGGATCCAATGGGAAAGGTCATGGATTGATTGTTAGGGTTTCTATCAGTCAAGGCATAGAGAAAACCAACCAGGACACAAGATAATCCACATGCAGAGGTCATTGCCAGATGGCAGAATCAACAATCATCCAGGGACAAACATCAAGGGTAGCCGAATAACAGGTTTGTCCTTCACTCATCATCCTCGCACATAAAAGAAGGGCGTTGAGATCCATAGGTATTTTAACGCTAAGGCGACGACCATAGATCAGGCTCCTGGCCGACTTCTCATGCGAGGACTGGTGAGCTAGGGATGAAGGCTAAACAACCATTAAGGTCACAATCAACACAGCAAGGTGGTCAAGACATGCAGGAAAACGAAGGCCATGGGAGTCAACAACCATCAAGCTAGGCTAAGGAAAGTTTTAGTCACCAATTTAAAAAAAAAAACATCATTTTACTTTTCCATTAAATAAGCAGATCCAAGCATAAGTCCTAATACATTCTACCATACCAAAATGAAGAGAGCGTACTGTTGCTTGATCGCCCACTTCGAATGACATCTCGCGCGCTCTGCGCAACTCCCGCTCGCCGACCGTCAAGACTTCACCGGTACCTCCCAGACAATGCTAGAGGTACTCTTCTTCCCCCTTAGCCCCCCCGAGCCGCAAAGGGGCCACACACTCACTATCCATAGATTTCGACTAGCTCCCAGTTCGTCTTACAAGCCCGAGCTACCACTCCTCACCGAGCTGGGTATCCCAACTCCCACAAGTTAAGTCAGTCAAGTAGATACTTTTGCAGCGTAACGTTACGCAAACATAAGAAGATCCTTCATCCTTCTCCTTCCTTCATTATATAGAGTTTCGAACTTCCTTTCTTTCATAAAATCTCATTTCATTAAAGTTTTAAAATAAATTCCTAAAAATTCCTCTCCATACAAGTGTCCCCCATCCCCTACATTCCTCCATAATTTAATTTCTTTAATTAATTAATTATCTTTATTTCCCTCACCCACCTAGAGTTACTCCTAGAATCACTCCTAGGTGTCCCCAAATTCTCTTACAGGTTTTAATGGATTTCCCTATTATTAAATTGCTAGTTCAGTTTAAATTAGAAAGCTCTTAAATGGTAGATATTTTTTCTAAGTTTGACTTTCCGCTTTTTCCCTTATGTTCCCCTTTTTCCCTTTTTATGTTGACCTCTTTTCCTAGTTTCCTATTTTTTTCAGATTTTCCCTCTTTCCCCTTTCTAATTAGAACTAAAAAAGGTAGGTGTGGAAATTAACCCTTTTTCCCTTTTCTCATTTAATTAGTATTTTAAAATTATCAAAATAATAAAACCATTAATTCCCCTTTTTCTTTTAAATTTTATTCCAACAGATTATTTTTTTTAATGAATAAATTAAATTTCTTATTCCCTTCGTGTTACAAGATTTAACGAAGGTCATAATTATTATTTCTGTGGTTTTTATTTTTATTATTATTATTGTTAATTTTTTTTATAGAGAGATAAAATTTTACCACTAGCATAGTTTAGACTTAAACCTTAAATTTTCGTACAGGGCGACACTTAATTAGGGAATCAACAATGCGACCATCCCTTCAGGATGCACTAGGTGCTCCAAGGGTGTCACTCGACTTAATTTGTTTCCCTTACACGACGTTCCCTTTAGGACGCACTACGTGCTCCAAGGGTGCCACTCGCCTCTTGACTGAATTGGTAGACATCAATAACCCCTAGAGTCAATACTCTGCCAGGTGAACTTGTGGGAGACTAAGGGCCTCTAAGGAATAAGGCCCTCACCTTATTGCGCACCCCTTAGAATCATCGTGAGCGATTGTCGCAGTCTACCCTCACGACATCGTGGGTTCTCTTGAACTAGGTAAACGTTAACCTACAGTTCGAGCGATGGTGGGAGTTCTAGTAGGCTATGGCAGGGCTGCTGTCCACACCTCTCCCTCAACATCTCTGGTAGTCGTGCCTGACCCCTTTACTCCACATGTGAGTCTGGTTGGCAAGCTATTGCCAGCCTGCATCATCAACAAATCATGTTAGAACATATCCATATCATATCATCTAATCAGATGCACTAATATCACAGTAAAACAATCAAACCCCAAAGGTACACTCCCTAACTCGATCCAGAGTCCAAGGGGTTCCATCGATGCCTCTGCATCCTTGAGGTCCAAAATCCTGCACACTCAGTAAACCGATTTAATAACACCTGTCTATGTCAATGCAGTAAAAAAACATGTCATCAACCCATAATACCTCATAATCAAAATCAAAAGTTTTAATAGCATAGTAATCCGGATCACTTGCGAGCAAGTGTCCTCAAAGAATAAGTTCGCTCAGTGCACCAGAGCGGGATGTTACATACACCCCCTCGTGGTCTAAACTTCATCCCGAAGTTTCACAGTATAAATGTGGAAATAAAGTGTATCATAGTATCATATGTCTATCTATCAAACAAAAATGGAAACTACTGGCGCATATCATATGCCTCCTCCCAGGTCGCCGAGTGCGGACTATAATTGTCCCACTGGACCTTGACCTGCTCTATCGTTCAACGCCGTAGCTGTCGAACGCGATGATCCAAAATGCGGATCGGCTTAGCCACGAGTTCCCCCTTGTCCGTCACATGCAAGGAACTCATGTCAATAACATGTGTAGCATCACTAATATAATGTCTCAAAAAAGATACATGAAAAACATCGTGTATGCGCCTCAAAGAATCAGGCAAGGCTAGTCGATAGGCCACGGGCCCCTTTCTCTCCACGATCTTGAAAGGTCCCACGAACCTAGGAAATATTTTATCTCCCTTCCCAAAATTGATCAAACTTTTATGCAGTTTAACCCGCAAGAAGACTCGATCACCGACCTCGTAACTATGGTCGACACGGTGTGCATCGACATAACTCTTCTGTTGATCCTGTGCTTCTTTAATCCTTTGTCTTATTGTTTGCATTTTCTCTTCCATTTCTTGGATCACTTTTGGTCCCACTAGGACCCTATCCTCAAGCCGATCCCAACTCAAAGGCATCCGACACGGTCGCCCATAAAGAAACTCGAAAGGCACCATCTTAATGGTGCTCTGGTAACTGTTGTTGTAAGCGAACTCCACTAGTGGAAATAATTCTTCCCAATGCTTTTGTTGGTCCATCACGTACATGCGCAACATGTCCTTCAAGGTTTGGTTCATTCGTTCAGTCTTCCCGTCAGTCTCTGGGTGATATGCAATACTAAAGTTAAGTTGGGTTCCCAAGGCCTCTTGGAAACTCGTCCAAAATCGTCCAGTAAACACTGATCCTCAATCGGATATAATCCTCTTAGGCACGCCATGCAACCTCACAATCTCACTGATGAAAACTCTAGCCATGTCAAGTGCCTGATACGTCGTACACATAGGAATAAAGTGAACACTCTTCCTCAGAGTGTCTACTACTATGAAAATCGAGTCATGTCTCATTGCCGTCAGTGGCAATCCAATAATAAAATCCATCGAAATAACCTCCCATTTTGATTCTAGAATAGCGTGTGGTTGTAGTAATCCTGCTGGGTGTCTATGTTCAGCCTTTACCTGTTGACATTCTAGACATATGGCCACATAGTTGACTATGTCGGCCTTCATTCCCTTCCAGAAGAATAAGGGTTTAAGGTCTGCCCTCATCTTCGTGATTCCCAGGTGAGAGATGTAAAATGCTCTATGAGCCTCGCTCAGGATCAACATCCTCAACTCGTCATTCAGCGGTACATAGATCTGATTTTTAAACCTCAATAATACATCACTATCAAATGAAAATCCTTCAAATCGTGGTACCATCATTGTGTTTTTTCCGATAAAACCCTCGACCTCTTTGTACCAGTCATCATTCTGCTGTAAAGTTATAATCTTTTCACGCAGATTCGTCTGAAGAGGCAGCACCGAAAAGATGCGTGGTATCCGACTCAATGCATCTGCCACTCGGTTCACTGTTCCTTTTATGTAAGTAATCTCAAAGTCATACTCACTAAGCAATTCTGACCAACACCATTGTCGTGCGTTTAGGTTGCTTTGCGTAATTATGTGTTGTAGTCCACAATGGTCAGTCTTTAGTTCAAATTTTCATCCAACAAGGTAGTGTCTCCAAACCTTCAAGGCATATACGATGGCTAACAACTCCAAATAGTGCGTCGCGTAGTTCTCCTCATGCCTTCTCAGTTTCCTCGAGATGTAAGCGATCACTCGTCCATCTTGCATCAAGACTCCACCTAAGCCTTCCTTGGATGTGTCAGTGCATACCAAGAAGTCCGCGTCCATGTCAAGGACCTTTAGTATCGGTGCTGTTGTCAACAACTCCTTGAGCCTCCGAAATTCTTCCGCACATTTCTCGGTCCAAACAAACTTGTTTTTCTTTTGCAATTCCATGATCGGATTTGCTATCTTCAAAAACCCCTCAATGAACCGTCGATAGTATCCTACTAAACCCATGAAGCTACGCACTTCTGGGACATTCGTCGGTGCAGGCCATTCCATAATGGCCTCGACCTTCGTTGGGTCCACAACGATACCTTCACCGGAGATGGCGTGCCCTAAGTAGTGGATCTTCGATTGATAAAATGAGAATTTGGATAACTTCCCATACAATTTGTGCTCTCCCTGACACTGTAGTACCAAGCGCAAGTGCTCATCATGCTCCTCCGTCGTCCGAGAGTAAATCAAAATATCGTCAATGAATACTTGGACGAACTTTTCCAAGTACTTGCGGAACACCCTATTCATTAAACTCATAAATACCCCTGGGGCGTTTGTCAGTCCAAACGATAAAATAGTAAACTCGTAATGTCAAAACCTCGTCTTAAAGGTGGTCTTAGGGACTTCATCTTCCTTAATTCGTAACTGGTGATACCCTGATCGCAAATTGATCTTTGAGAACACCATCACTCCCTTCATTTGATCGAACAAATCATAAATCATTGCCAACAGATATTGATTCTTGATCATGGCCTTATTCAATTGACGGTAGTCAATGTAGAGCCTCCATGACCCATCCTTATTTCGAATGGAAATAACAGGTGCACCCCATGGTGACCCACTTGGACGTATCAGTCCCAGGTCCAACAATTCTTTTAGTTGCATTCTTAACTCTTTTAATTCCGGGGTCGACATCCGATAAGGCATTCTCGCTAACGGTTCAGTTCGTGAACTCCAATTCCCTGTCCGACGACATCCCAGGTAACTCCTCCAGAAATACATCCGCAAACTCTCTCACCACCGGAAGGTGTTCTAAACCTTCCATTAATCCCTTCTCATTTAACACAAGGATCGCATAAAGATTTCACCCCTTGCGCATGCTCTTCTGTAGCTGTAAGGAAGAGATGAACCTCAGGAAAACTCCTTGGTTCTGTCCTACAATCACACGTCTCTGTCCCTTGTCATCGACCAAGCTCAACCATTTCATCTTACAATTGAGTATCACCTCATGCAATTTCAACCAGTCCATACCAATTACGACATCATAAGATCCTAAGATCGTGACATACAGGTTGGCCCTTGTGACAAACTTTCCCAGGTTAAGGATACAACCCGTAACCTTTCCTCCAACCTTCTGGTTGGCTCCTGAAGCCATCTCTATGAAGCTAAACTTGTCCTGTTTGACTGCCTTTACCTTAATCCTTTTTAGCGCTGCACCAGAAATGAAACTCTCAGTAGCACCGGGATCTATCAAAATACTAAGGGTTTGGTCAGCGATGGTACCTGTCATCTCGAGCATAGTCGACTGATGCTCTGCCTGGTGTTTATTCACTGCTGCATGAATCCGATGGGCCTTGCCCATATCTCCCATGGTAGTGGGTTCGACTGATCCGGATGCTCTAGTCTTCTCCACTGGGAAGTCGCGCTGGTAGTGTGGCTCCCCACATGTCCAACACCCCTTCTTCGACCCAGTAGTCCTGGTACCCGAAGTAGAATATGATGGCCCACCGAACTGGAATCGTGGTCTGTTCTACTGAACAGGATTAAACTGCTGCTTCTGCGGTCGACGTTGTTGCTGATGCTGTGGTTTCTGATAAGGTGTACACTGCTGAGGCGTCGTTCGCCGAGGTGTAGTGAAAGTGGATCCCCTCTGGAAGCCATGATATCCCGACGTATGTCTGACTAGTGTCTGATGCTGTTGTGTTCCAGATGACACCTGCCCTGCTGATCTCGCTGGAGTCCTGGTCTGACCCCCACTGATAAGCTCCTCCTTTTCTATGAGGGCCTTCTGGATGACATCAAGTGAGGTTTGAGGCATCAAAATCCTGACCTTTTCACGTATGCTGCCGTTAAGGCCGAACACGAACCTGTTGACCTTAAGTTTCTCAGTGTTAAGGTGTGGAGGATATCGGAGCAACTCCATAAAATGGGCCTCATACTTGGGCACCGTACGACTGCCCTATCGTAAGGCGTTGAACTCGTTGAGTTGACGCTCAATGAATTCCTCTGAAAGGTATCTCTCTCGGAACCGTTCCTCGAACAGTTCCCATGAAACATCTTCGATGGCCATGTTCAGTTGTAGTAGGAGCGTCTTCCACCATAGAAGAGCGCTTCCTTTCAGTTGGAAGACTGCCATGTGGACCTTCATGTTGGAGGTATAATCGCAAAGTGAAAAGCACATCACCATGTTCTCCAACCATGCCTCGGTGGCTGCATTGTTCGGGGCACCAAAGAACTCGAGAAATTTGACCTTCTCGAGTTTATGGTGAATTCTACCAGTACCGACCGGAGCACATGGTAGAACCCAGTGGGTGTCGGTGCCCTGGTCTCATCTCTGTCCAAACAACTGATCAATGTCTTAGACATGCGCTGAAGATCTCATCATTCTGACCACATCATCAATTTCTATCTTCTCCTGTATGACAACTTGCTCGTCTCCCTGGGGGTTAGATCCCTCAGGCGTGGATGCAACTAGAGGCGCCACACCTCCTCCCCTAGCACCCCGTCGTTTGCCTCCACGATGTCCTCTAACCATGATTACCTAGAAGAATACAAGTCAACTCAATTAGTAACATTATAATCAAATCATATCAATCAAAGCCTTAGCGATCCCAAGTCGCGAGTTGAACCCACTCTGATACCACATGTAACATACCCATCTGGTACATCTCCTACGATGTACAACCGGTAAAAGCACCCTTAATTTTTTTTTTTGTGTGTGTAGGAAGGTAATAATGAAATTATACTCAACATCACAACACGACGATGACACAATGCATGCAACTCACGCAACAACAACATAATGGCCTAACATAAAAGCACATCAAGCACCTAGAAGCAATGTACGACATTCAACCGACAAAAAATAAGAATGACTACCCGCCTGTCCTACCCTACAATGGTTAGGACCTCCAGGACACATAAGCAATGATCAAGCCCAGGTTCCCATCGATTTTGACCATTTAAGGTCTCAGGGCTGGCGACTGTTTTGAGGAACAAGGAGGTATCTACATCCCGCCCGACACAAGCAGACCAAGCCTACTAAGCTAAGGACAATCATCCTAAAAACCCAAAATTAATTACACAAGTAACTAGAACCCTTACAATGAGCAAAACCAATCACATTGAACGTTTAAAAAACCATGTACAAACATTAATTAATATTAAACAACAACCATTAATCAAGGCTAAAAGGTCGTTATCTATGACTTAGATTGGCGTTAATTACAGATCAATTAACCAGTCTAAATTCCATCAGTCAACGAGTTACCCACCGAACTTAACATGAATTACGACTCAAATTTAGCAAGTCTTGGTTACCAACTAGGCGATATCTATAAATCCAACTAACCATAAACTTGAATAACAACATTAACATTCTTAAAGTGGAATGCTACCTATAGCATTTATGAACAGTTAAACCTCAACATTAGTCTAGATATAATGACTGAACTAACCACACTAGCTGTTTATTATCATTGAGAAGGAAACTGCTAGCTAATAACATTGTTGTAGCAAATCAACAAGGTAATTACATATCTGTTACATAACAATTTATTACAGTAGTTAACAAGGCATTTAACATAATGATTAACATAATCAATTAATTGAGCAATAACAAGGTAGTTTGCATGACTATTTTCATAACAAGTATTATAGCACTAACAAGGTGATTATCATGTTAATTAACATAACAATTAATATAACAATAGCGAGACATATTATATGATGGTTAAAATAACGATTAATAGCGCAAAAACAAGGCAATTTACATAACTGTTAACCATTTAACTCGCTGCGGTATTTAATCAATAAGTAGGAATCTGTTGACCATTCACAGTGTTGTAGCAATTGTTCTGGCATTTAGTAAGGCAATTAATATAGCATTTAACATTGCAATTAACAAGCCAATTAACTGTAGCAATGGTTTTGATAAATTCGTGGTCATTCCAGCAAGTTCAGTCAATATTTTAAAGGCACAAATCATGGGTAATTACAACAAGCTCTGGCAACATTCTAAAGGAAAAATCGTGGGTAATTATAGCAAGCTCCAACAACATTCTAAAGGACAAATCGTGGGTATTTAAACAACAATGAAAATCAACTTTTAAAGGCAATAATCGTGGGCATTAAACAATGGTCTCAGACAGGTTTTGAATGGAAAAACGTGAGCATTTAAACAATGATCTCAAACATGTTTTGAATGGTAAACTCACGAGCATTAAACAATGGTCTCAGACATGTTTTGAATGGTAAAATTAAGAGCATTAAACAATGGTATCAGACATGTTTTGAATGGAAAAACGTGAGCATTTAAACAACGATCTCAAACATGTTTTGAATGGTAAAATCACGAGCATTAAAAAATGGTCTCAGTCACATTTCTAATGGCAATTCGTGAGCATTTAAACAACGGTCTCAGACATGTTTTGAATGGTAAAATTGTGAGCATTAAACAATGGTCTCATACATGTTTTGAATGGTAAAATTGTGAGAATTAAACAATGGTCTCAGACATGTTTTGAATGGAAAAACCTGAGCATTTAAACAACGATCTCAAACATGTTTTGAATGGTAAAATCATGAGCATTAAAAAATGGTCTCAGTCACGTTTTGAATGGAAATTCGTGAGAATTTAACCATAATCTCAACCACGTTTTGAATGGAAAAATCATGCGTAATTAATCAGCTATCACAGTCTCATTTTAAAAGGGAAAACATGTACAGGGACACACCAGAAGGGCATTCATGGCTATCCGTAATTAAAATATGCAGAATGATGTGCCCAAAACGAACCAGAAGGAACTCCATGTTGCCAACATCATTTAAAAAGGGGAAAACACTGGCAAAATGCAAACATGAAAATGAATTCGTTTTCCATTGCCAGGATATCAATTCCACGTAGACAGGAATACAAAAAAAACAACTTTCATATCCTGGACACCAATATAAAATGCAGATAGGAAATCAAACGTTCTTCCCATTGCCAGAGTACCAATATAATGCAGACAGGAATACAAAAACGTTTTTCATCTCCCAGACACCAATATAAAATGAAGATAGGAAATAAAACGTTATTCCCATTGCCAGAGTACCAATACAATGCAGATAGGAATACACAAATGTTTTTCATCTCCCAGACACCAATATAAAATGTAGATAAGAAATCAAATGTTCTTCCCATTTCCAAAGTACCAATACAATTCAGACAGGAATAACAAATAAGAACATTTTTCCATTTCTAGGATACCATTATAAAAATGCAGATCTGAAATCAATTCATTTTTTTTCATTTTCAGAATACCCAAAAATTTGTAGACCGGAAATCAATTTGTGCTTCCAATGCTATAACCCCAATACAACACATAAAACAATAAGAGAACGCAAGGATCCGATGGGAAAGGTCATGGAATGATTGTCGAGGTTTCTATTAGTCAAGGCATAGAGAAAACCAATCAGGACACAAGATAATCCACACGTAGAGGTTGTTGCCAGATGGAAGAATCAACAATCATCCAGGGACAAACATCAAGGGTATCCGTCTAACAGGTTCTTCCTTCGCTCATCATTCTTGCATGGAAAAGAAGGGCGTTGAGATCCATAGGTCTTTTAATGCTAAGGCGACGACTGTAGATCAGGCTCCTGGCCGACTGCTCGGGTGAGGACTGGTGAGCTAGGGATGAAGGCTAAACAACCACGAAGGTCACAATCAACACAGCAAAGTGGTCGAGACATGCGGGAAAACAAAGGCCATGGGAGTCAACAACCATCGAGCTAGGCTAAGGAAAGTTTTAGTCACCAATTTAAAAAAAAAAACATCATTTTACTTTTCCATTAAATAAGCAGATCCAAGCATAATTCCTAATACATTCTACCATACAAAAATGAAGAGAGTGTACCGTTTCCTGATCGCCCGCTCTGAATGATGTCCCGCGCGCTCTTTGAAACTCCCACTCGTCGACTGTCGAGACTTCACCGGTGCCTCCCAACCAATGCTAGGGGTACTCTTCTTCCCCCTTAGCCCCCCCAAGCCACAAAGGGGTCACACACTCACTATCCAGAGATTTCGACTAGCTCCTAGCTCGCCTCGCAAGGCCGAGCTACCACTCCTCACCGATATGGGTATCCCAACTCCCACAAGTTAAGTCAGTCAAGTAGATATTTCTGCAGTGTAACGTTACGCAAACAGAAGAAGATCCTTCATCCTTCTCCTTCCTTCATTATATAGAGTTTTGAACTTCCTTTCTTTCCTAAAATCTAATTTCATTAAAGTTTTAAAATAAATTCCTAAAACATCCTCTTCGTACAAGTGTCCCCCATCCCCTACATTCCTCCATAATTTAATTTCTTTAATTAATTAATTATCTTTATTTCCCTCACCCACCTAGAGTTACTCCTAGATTCACTCCTAGGTGTCCCCAAATTCTCTTATAGGTTTTAATGGCTTTTCCTATTATTAAATTGCTAGTTCGGTTTAAATTAGAAAGCTCTTAAATGGTAGATACTTTTTCTAAGTTTGACTTTCCGCTTTTTCCCTTATGTTCCACTTTTCCCCTTTTTATGTTTACCTCTTTTCCTAGTTTCCTAATTTTTTAGATTTTCCCTCTTTCCCCTTTTTAATTAGAACTCAAAAAGGCAGGTGTGGAAATTAACCCTTTTTCCCTTTTCTCATTTAATTAGTAAATTTAAAATTATCAAAATAATAAAACCATTAATTCCCCTTTTTCTTTTAAATTTTATTCCAACAGATTTTTTTTTTTTTTAATGAATAAATTAAATTTTTATTCCCTTCGTGTTACAAGATTTAATGAAGGTCATAATTATTATTTATGTGGTTTTTATTTTTATTTTTATTATTGTTATTTTTTTTTATAGAGAGATAAAATTTTACCACTAGCATAGTTTAGACTTAAACCTTAAATTTTCGTACAGGGTGACATTTAATTAGGGAATTTGTTTTACAAATTTGTTAACACATTATTAGTCCTAAGGCCATCTAGGTTCATTCCTCTATCATCAACAATGCCACTTACCCTTCAGGACGCACTAGGTGCTCCAAGGGTGCCACTCGCCTTGTTTCCCTTGTGCGACGTGCCCTTCAGGACGCACTAAGTGCTACAAGGGTGCCACTCGCATCTTGAATGACTTGGTAGACATCAATAACCCCTGGAGTCAATACCCCGCCAGGTGAACTTGTGGGAGACTAAGGGCCTCTAAGGAATAAGGCCCCCACCTTATTGCGTGCCCCTTAGAATCATCGTGAGCGACTGTTGCAGTCTTCCCTCACAACATCGTGGGTCCTCTCGAACTAGGTAAATGTTAACCTACAGTTCGAGCCATGGCGGGAGTGTTAGTAGGCTATGGCAGGGTTGTTTTCCACACCTCTCCCTCAACATCTCTGGTAGTTGTGCGTGACCCCTTTACTCCACATGTGAGTTTGGTCGGTAATCTATCGTCAGCCTGCATCATCAAAAAATCATGTCAGAACATATCCATATCATATCATCTAATCAGATGCACTAATATCACAGTAAAACAATCAGACTCTAATGGTACACTCCTTGACTCGATCTGGAGTCCAAGGGATTCCATCGATGCCTCTGCATCCTTGAGGTCCAAAATCCTGCACACTAAGTAAACCGAGTCAATAAAACATGTCTATGTCAATGCAGTAAAACAACATGTCATCAATCCATAACTCCTCATAATCAAAATCAAAAGTTTTAATAGCATAGTAATCCGGATCACTTGTGAGCAAGTGTCCTCAAAGAATAAGTTCGCCCAGTGCGCCAGAGCGGGATGTTGAACTTGCTTAGCCATGATACTAAACACTCACCCAAGTAGAATGTTGCTCCACTGGTGCTTCTTTGGTCATCAATGCAACCTTCTCAATCTGCATTTGTGTAGGCAATAAGTGATAGATCCTTTCCTTTTGGATACCATAATCCAAACTCTTCTCTTCCTTTGAGATATTTTAAAATCCTCTTCACTTCTAATATATGTGATTCCTTTGGTGCTACCTGAAATCGTGCCACATGTCCAACTGCCTGCATTACATCTGGTATGAATGCTTTCACATATAGTAGGCTACCAATCATTGACCTGTATTGCCTCTGATCTATAAAATTTTAATCATCATCTTTGCTCAACTTGCAACTGGTTTGCATGGGAATGATAACTGGTTTGCAATCTTCTATTCCGAGCCTATTTAGCATTTCTCTAATATACTTGGTTTGAGAAATAAAAATTCCTTGGTTTCTTTGATGTATCTGAAGACCCAGAAAGAAGGATAGTTCTCCAAGTAATGACATTTCAAATTCATTCTACATGTCCTTCGCAAATTTCCGGCTTAACCTGTCATCAATACTTCCAAAAATAATATGATCAACATAAAATTCAATTAATAAAATATTATCTTGAGTTACCTTGATGTAGAGGTTGTTGTCTGCACTTCCTTTTCTGAACCCTGCCTACTGTAGATATTTATACAATCTAGACTACCATGCTATAGGAGCTTGTTTTAGACCATACAAGGCCTTTTTTAATTTACACACATAATCTACATTCTTTGACAACTGAAATCCTTTTGGTTGTTCAATGTAGACTTTTTCTTCAAGTTCCCCATTCCGAAAAGATGATTTTACGTCCATCTGATACACTTCAATATTTTTGGAGCATGCATAATATAAAAGCAATCAAATTTCTTCCATTATGGAAATTGGGTAAAATGTCTCTTCAAATTCGATTCCTTCAACCTGTGCTAATCCTTTACATACCAATCTAGCTTTGTTCCTTGTAGCCTGTCCATATTCATTCAATTTATTCCTATATACCCACTTTGTGTTGATCACATTCTTATCCTTTTGTCATGGAACCAATTCCCAAGTGTCATTTTTCTCTATTTGATTCAATTCTTCATCCATGGTCTTATTTCAAAATTCATCCTTGTTGGCCTCTTTAAAACAGGTTGGTTCAATTGTAGATGAGAGTGATAGGTGCGTTTGTTCTAGTGAACAGATTCTTCTTCTAGTCTCAACTCCTGCATCTTTGTTTCCGATAATCTAATCTGAAGGATGATTCTTTTGTACTCGTCTGCTAGGTGTCCTTGGAGGCACTTGTTGAACTTGCTCTTCTGCTTCTATCAGATCCTCTTCATCTTCCCCTTCTACTTATTTATCATCTTCTACTTCTTCTTTGTAAAGTTGTTTCGTTGATTCATTTTATTCTTCCTTTAATTCTTGTCTATCTGTTTCATCAATTGTTACATTGATGCTTTCCACAACTTTGTTCAATCTCAGGTTGTAACACTTGTATGCTTTTCTTGTACTTGAGTAACCAACAATTACTCCTTTGTCCACATGAGAGTCAAACTTTCCCATTATTCCATATTCTCTTTTGATGTAGCATTTGGTTCCAAAAACTTTGAAGTGCTTCACATTTGTTGGTCTTCCTTTCCATATCTCATAGGGATTTTTGTCAGTGTTGTTTCTGAGCATTACACTGTTTTGAATGTGAATTGCTGTATGCACTACCTATGTCCAAAATATATCTATCAATTTGAAATCCATTAGCATTGTTCGAGCCATTTCCTATACTATCTTGTTCTTTCTTTCAACAACTTCATTCTGTTGAGGTGTCCTAGTAACACATAATTTCCTTTTTATTCCATGCATGCTGCAGTAGTCATTAAATTCCTTTGAAGTGAACTCTCCTCCATTATCAGATCTCAAGCATTTGGTTTTTGAATCCATTTCATTTTAAACCATTTCCTTGTAGACCTTAAAGTTTTCACAATCTTCTGACTTATTCCTGACAAAGAAAACTGCAGTCATTCTTGTATAATCATCAACTAATAACATAACGTATTTCTCACTTTTTAAACCCTTTGTTGTAGTTGGTCCAAATAGATCAGTATGCACAATTTCTAGTGGTCTTGTCATTGAATATTCTTTTGATTTAAACCTGGCCTTTGTTTGATTTCCTTGTTGACAATGCTTGCATAAAGTGTTGGTTGGTTTTGTAATCTGGGGAATTTATCTAAATTATTCCCTTTTGTTGACTTTGACAAGTTTTTCAAAATGTATGTGACCCATTCTTCTGTGTCATAAACAACTTTCATCTTCCTTTCCTAGGCAACACTTTTCATTTCCAATTTCACTTAATACATATATGTTGTTTGAAGTTCTCGCAACTGTTGCAATCAATTTTCCTGAATCAAAAGTAACTTTATGACCTTGGTCACACATTTGAATCACACTTAGAAGATTATGTTTCATATATTCTACTAGTAGAAAATTTTCTTCCTTGGTATTCTTGTTCCTAATTCTGACTGTGCCTTTTCCAATGATTTTAGCTGAATCATCATTTTCGAAGGCGACTGATCCATATCTTTCCTTTATTAATGTAAGAAACCTGTCTCTATCACCTGTTATGTGTTTTGAACAACCACTGTTATCATACCAACCACGTTTCTTATGCTTAGCTTGTAGAGTGAGTGTGCATTCTTCATTGCTATACTGATTCTGCTTTCTTATCCATGTATTTTTCTGAGGTTCCTGTCTGTGACTATTGTTGTTCTGTTGTGGTTCTCTAGGAGGGACTTTCATTCTGCAATCTTCGGCCATGTGTCCAAAGTTGTTACATTTGTAGCATTGCACTTCATCTCTCAAAGATTCAAACATGTTGTAACTTCTTCTCCATATTTCACTAGGCCTTCTTGGATAGCCCTTTTGTGTATGACTTTCAAAGTTGTTTATGTTCCTGTTGTTAGTTCTGTAATTTACATCTTTATGTCCAAAATTATTACATGCATAACATAAAACAAAAAAGATAGTTTGATACCTGGGAGTTGAAGATATTCTGAAAGGAGATACTCTTATGAATCCTTCTTCTTCCCAAGGCCTATCTGTTTCTTTCGGTCATTGATTCTAAAATTTCTTCATCTTCATCTTCATCTGATGATGAGATGTCTTCTTTGGTGCATAAGGTTTTCTTAAAAACTTTCTTTGTGGTTCTTTTGACTTTATATGTTTGTTTTCTATTTGAGTAAACTTCATCATTTATATTTTTCTTATGAGCACATTTGTTAGCAAAATGACCAATACCATCAGAATTAAAAAAAATCAAAGGAAGATTACCTCTATACCTACCATTGGTTCCCTTGTTCAATATTATGACAAAGTTGGTCACTTTTTCATCATCTTCCGAGACGTCACTGCTGCTACTATGTTCTTTTTATTTTTTCTTTCCCTTTTTCTTTGACCTTTTGGATGATTTGAAGGCTGCTTCTTTTATATCTGGATTTTCCTATTCAGTTCTCATTTCATATGCTATGAAATATTCCATGTAGTTCGTCCATGCTTATTGAGTTTAGATCTTCTCTTTCTTCTAGTGTTGATATCTTAGGGTCAAATCTCATAGGAAGAGATCTTAGTACCTTTTGAACAATTACAGATTCTTTGATTTCTTCTCCCAATCCCAAGATTGCATTTACTATTTCATCGACTCGTAAAAATTAAGCTGCAATATTCTCATATTCCTTCATCTTTAGTTGTTCGAACTGACCTCTGTAAGTTTGAAGCTTTGCTGCTTTGAATTTTGAATCTCCTTCATAAATATTTCTAAGTTTGTCTCAAATCTCTTTAGCGGATTTACAATGTGCAACTTTGGTGAATATCGATTCTCCAAGACCATTCAAAAGTGCATTTGTGGCTTTGGAATTATTCTGACCGAGTTTCATTGCTTTGTCATTTATCAGTGGAACTGTTGGTGTTGTGTATCCATCTACAATTGATTGCCAAATTTCAAATTCTTGTACCTGTATATATGTCTTCATCCTTATGCTCCAAAGTGCATACTTATGTCCATCAAACTTTGGTATTCCATTTTTATACATGTTGTTTCTCTCCATGATCTACCTTTCAGTGGTTAAACTCATTTCTGAAGGAACCTGCTCTGATACCGATTGTTGGATTACTGAGAGGGGGGGGGGTGAATCTGTAATAGAGAAATCTAATCCTTTTTAACCATATAATGCAAGTGTTATATCAATGTAACATTATCATCCAATATTTGCAGAGTAAATAAACAATGAACAAATGAACAATCATACACATACACAATACACCAATGTTTTTACATGGAAACCCAAAGCAGGGGAAAACCACATAATGATTTTTATTATATGTATTGAAGAATTACATTCATTAGAAGCACCAAATTCCTTTTTTTTCTAGCTGCAACTGGAAGGAGGCTCCAACCCCCTAGTTTCTCAGGCTACAACCTGAGGGAATCTCCAACTCCCCAATTCTCTGGCTACAACCAGAAGGAGGATACAACCCCTTATGTTCTCTGGCTACAACCGGAAGGTGGCTACAACCACATGTCCTTGCCCCGTCCAACTACCCTGAATATAAGTAGAATGATGGAACCACTGTCACACTATTACTGTGAGATATACTACTGTAAACCTGCACCAAACAGCCTGTACCAATAACCTAAACCATGCATCAACCATGTATCAACCTATACCTCAACCTGTAATCAAACTGTAACATAAACAAGTGCATCAACCATGCACCATCCTGGAAACCTTCCTTAAATTTAACAATAAGATACTAACATTTTCATCAAACTTTACTTTAGTCTCACATGACTAATTTTGGATTAGTAAAAAACCCTAACTTGCAATAATCATAACTATGTACCTGTAATGAATAAAGATATGGAAATAATACACAATGTTCTTCAGTATGTTTTATGCAATTCTTCCAGGTGTCACTACTTGGAACCTCTCAGAAAAAGAGTTATAGAAAAAATGGCATACCTTGTTGAATTTTGGCTTATTCTAGAGAGCGAACTTGTAGAGCGTTCCCCGCACAAAATGTTTGTTGTATGGATCTGAAAATTTTACACATATTAATATAGACTGTACTCTAACCAACACATTTGGTCTTACTGAATTTGGATCTATTATGAAGCAATTATGACATTTTTACTTGAAACACATGTTTTAGACTAGTTTCAGGACTAGCCACAAACCCTATTTTCCACGGAGTGTAACTCAAAAAATACAACGACCCACAATATGAAATTTGTACCACAACTACTTGGATATGTTTCCTCAACGACCTCCCAATTTCACAGTCTAAATCATTCTAAAAAAAACGTTATTGCGAAAATGGTGAGATGACCTGTAAATAAAATACCTTAGAAAGCATCATAAAAAACAATTATCCTCCCTTGAATTTCGACCTTCTTTACTTCACCTTCCCTCTGAAATTTGTCTTGGATATCCTTTGGTTACCTCAGTCACCTGTAGATATTCAATATTCTCACGTATGATTAAAATGAGAGAGCATTGCCTCTTATTTATACTCTCCAAGTAGCTTTCTTAGAAACATCTTCTAGGCCACTTTGTCCACATAGCCACTTTGTCCACATAGTCACCTATGTCCAAGTTTGCCCAATTTTCCACTTGTCCATGTATCCAATAGTCACTGACCACTTAACCCATTTTCCTCATTTTAGGGTTAACCTTCTTATAACCACTTTCCATAATTAGAAAGCTCTCCATTTACTTTATTATTTAAATAATCCTCCTTGACTTTTTCACTTCACTTTATTATTTAAATAATCCTGTTTGATTTTGTCACTTCACTTTATTATTTAAATAATCCTCTTTGAATTTGTCACATCACTTTATTATTTAAATAATTTCTTCTTTGCAAGCACTTTGACTTCTTTGACCTTTAGGGGCTTCAAGCCAACAAATGAGGGTCCTCCAACTTTGTAAGGCCATAACTCTCAAACCGTGAGGAGTTATGTGACATTCCACATACCACTAGAAATGACATGACATGTACTGTCCATCTAGAATAGTCTTACCTACAAATATATCAAAACTCATACCATTATAAATCAAACAAACTTGGCTCCATTACCCAAATCTTTGTGCTACCAGAATTCACTACCGGACTTTCTTCAAGCATTGACATCAATGACAACCAACCCAATTAATTAACATACATGACACTTGAGAGAGAAACAAATCTATAATCCTTATGCAATGATTTTAGCAATGACTATATGGTTGGTATCATTAAGTTGGAACTTTGAGTATGTGAAATGAATATATGCTTTAGCTCTTTTATTCAACATAGGTAGAAAGCAAAGTTTGGAACATGTATTGTGTACAAAGATACAAAGGCTTATGATGACGTCCTAGCCCTATCCAATAATTCAAAGCTTATGGATATCCACATATTTCTTGAAGTGAGTAATACATTTAACCTTTCTTAACTTTGATCAACATTAATATATGAAAGTTCCAAATTGATTCATTTGATTTTATAATATTTATTGTATTTGTAAAATAAAAATAAATCATATTAATTTAAACATAATATAATAATATATTTTTACTATAATTTAATAAAAAAAATTTGAAAAAAATAAAAATATGAAATCATTTTTTATTGTTTATGATTAGATGTAACCTATTTAAGTGGAATATATATAATTTGAGTGGATATAATAGTTAATAATATGTATTTTTCCTTAAAAAGTTATAAGTTTAAATTTAGAAGAGATAGGATATACCTCCATAAAATTTAACCAATTTAATATTTAATTTGTTTAAAAAAATATTTTAAATTTAAATCTTCCAACTAAAATTATTTAAACTTATATAAAACATTTTTCAAAATTTTAAAAAATTATAAGAAACTAAAGTTAAATATATAAATAAATTAAATGATTAAGTTTTAAAAAATATTTCTAAATTATTTATAATTTATAATTTTTTTTATAAAAATCTATTTTAACAAATCTTTATAATAATGTTTATAAATAAGAGAAACAAAACACTAATTAATTGATAAAAAATGAGAGAAGACATATAGTGATTGATTGATAGGAAATTTATTGTGAGTTATAGATTAATTGAGAGAAGGCATATAGTGATTGATTGATAGGGAATTTATTGTGAGTTATACATTAATTGATTGATAAGAAATTGAGTGAAGACATATAATGATTCACTGATAGTAATGTTTATAAATAAGAGAAACAAAACACTATTTTATTTGATTGATAAAAAAAATGAGAGAAGATATATAGTGGTGATTGATTGATAAGAAACTCATTGTGAATTATACATAATTGAGAGAAGATATATAGTGATTGATTGATAAGAAATTTATTATGAGTTATATATTAATTGATTGATAAGAAATTGAAAGAAGACATATAGTGATTGATGGATAGTAAATTTATTGTGAGATACATTAATTAATTATTAGGAAGAAATATGTACAAAATGTTACTAAGGATCTTCTTCAACCACCAAAAATATTAAAATATTTGAATATATATATATATATATATATATATATATATATATATATATATATATATATATATATATTTAAAAAATAATAATATTTTATAAATATAATTTAATAAAAATATAAATTTATATTATATTTTAAGTATAATTAATTTGAACTAAAAACATCATCTTTATTTATTAATCATCCCATTTTATATTATGTATCAATAAATAATTATATATTTACTAATTTCTATATATGATCGAATAAACATAATATCATTTTTATTTTTTTTTAATTTTAATTATATATTTACTAATTTCTATATATGATCAAATAAATACAATATCTTCTTTTTTTATTTTTTATTTTTTTTTAAATTTTTAACATATATATATATATATATATATATATATATATATATATATTCATCATTCATCATATACATAAACTCTTCAATTTAACGGTCAAGCAAGGCTTCCCTAAATCGTGGACGCAAAACCTCATTGTTCCTATTTTTAAAAATGAGGATAGAAACATTCTCTCTAATTATAGGACCATTATGATTAGCCCGATTTTAGCCAAATTTTATGGAATTATTTTGGACACGAAGATTAGTCTTTGGCTAGAAATTCCCAGTAAAAGAGCTAAAGGCCAGATCGGGTTTAGGAGATATCATTCACCTGTAGACCATATTGTTACCTTTAGGGTCATTGCAAAGGAGTTCTAATACTAAAACCAATCTTTTTTGTTGTTTTGTTGACTTTATAAAAGCTTTTGATATGGTTCCCAGTAAAAACCTTTGAGATAGGTTGGAAGTGATAAACATGCCTTTTGAATTGAGGGTTGTTGCAATAAGGTTGTATGAGAATGTTGTTTCCAATTTTAAGAACATTGAGGGTTGGTCGAAAGAAATTAACTGCAATATTGGAGTCAAGCAAGGGTGTCCCTTGTCCCCTGCCCTTTTTGGCATATAAATTGACAAGTTAGAAGATTGCTTGGAAGAAACAGGTTGTGTCGACCCTACTCTCATTGGTATAGTCATCAATCTTCTTCTCTATGCTGATGATATCATTTTTATGACGAGGAGTCCCCACAATCTTGGAAAACAACTAAGAATCCTTGAGGATTTTTTCTCCAATATGGGTATGACTGTTAATATTGACAAGACCAAGGTCATGATCACTAAATCCAATAAGATCACTTATGATACCTTTGTATATGACAAAAAAAACTTGGAGGTAGCGAATTCATACAAATATCTTGGAATCGATATTCACCAAAAGATCATTTAGAATTATAGCATTGAGAAAATGAATATTGGGGAATGAAAATCTTATTATGGGCTTGAAAACAATTGTAAATCGACCAATCTTTGGATATGGGATAAGAAGAAAATCCTCTTTAAGACTCTTGTTACGCTTGTTATTCTATATGGATGCAAAGTCTGGGGATGTAGTATCTCTCGTGAATCTTGGAGAAAGATAGAGAAAATCCAAAATAATTTTAGAACCTATAATCTCAAAATTAAAGGAAATATGCCCTATGCCATCCCCCTCTTAGAGGAAATCCTTTACCCCATTGAGAGAACGACTATGTATATATACGTAATGTATAAGAACGAGTTAAACAACATGGAAGACAAGAGGTAATCAAAATTGTAACATCCCGTTCTTGCGCACACCTGATGTGACTTATTCTTTGAGGACACTTGAGTGCAAGTGATCCGGTTCATTATATGATTGTCTGCTTCTCTTATGGATTCCGATGATGATTATTATGGATTATGATGTTATGTCATTTGATTACCTATGTATATAAAGGTGCTATTGACGGGTTTCTCCTAAGTGTGCAAGACACTTGACATATTGAGGATGTTGATGGTGTCGATGGACCTCCTTGGACTCTAGATCGAGTCAGGGAGTGGACTGTATATGGTTTGGTTATTTATGTTTATGCATATGCGACATATGACTGGGTATATTATGATGTTGTTTATGGATCTTTGACATGTTTCGTTGATGAATGCAGGCGGATGATTGCTTGCTAATCAGACTCACATTAGGAGTAAAGGGGCCATGCACAACAACCCTACCACAACCTACTAACACTCCCACCGTGGCTCAAATTGTAGGTTAACGATTACCTAGTTCGAGAGATCCACGATGCCGTGAGGAAAAACTAAGACAACTGATGAAGATTCTAAGGGGTGCGCAATAAAGCATGATCTTTATTCCCTAGAGGTCCTTAGTCTCCCACAATGTCACATGATGGAGTATTGACTCCAAGGGTTGAACATCTACCAAAATAAGTCAAAAGGTGAGTGACACCCTTGGAGCACGTCACATAAATGAAACATGAATAAATGAGAGTGGCACCCTTGGAGCACATCACAATTTTTTTAAACATAGGTGAGTCAATGAACCTAGGTGCCTAGCTAAAAATATTTTATTTTGACTTGGTCAACCTTAAAATAAATTGGGTACGAGTAAAGTTATTAATTATAATTTTTCCCTTGAAAAAAAATGCTAATCCTAGTTGGAATTAAAGCCTAGGTCTAAGTAGGGTATGAGGACTAAAAATTAATTAAGCAATTAATAAAGGGGGATGAAAAAAAAAATCAAATTTAGAATTTAAAGGAGAAATAATTTATCCTAGAAGTAATTACTGTTTATATGCAAAGACATGTTAATTTGGAACTTAAACAGAAAGGGGAAATTAATGCAAAAAAGAATGTGGAATACAGAAGGGAATCTAGTCTAGAAAACTTTCATAAATAAAACTCAAGTAAGCCTTAAGAAAGACACTGGTCATTAAAGGAAATTGAGGTAATAAATAGACAACAAGGAATGTTTTTAGGAATGCTTTTAGATGGGTGAAAGAAATTGAAAAATTAATTTAATTAATTAAATGAATTTCTGGTGCAACTAAGGGATTGAGTGACAAGTGTACGGGGGGGAGTTTTTCTTAATTAACATTTAATAAAAAGAATTTAACGTGCATTTGGCAAGTGGTGATTAAGAGAACTCTATAAAAGTAATGGCGAGAAGAGTAATGGATCACGACTGATATGCGTAAGGTTATGTTGCCGAATTTTTCTTGACTGATTTTTCTTGTGGGAGTTGGGATACCTAGCTCGACCCTGCGAGGCAAGCTGAGAGCTAACCTTTCTCTAGTTGTGTGTGTGGCCCCTTTGTGGCTTGGGAGGTTCACGGGAAGAAGAGTACCCCTAACGTTGACTGAGATGTACCAGTGAGATCTCAACGATTAGCAAGCGAGCACAAAGAGGATCACCAACAACCGAAAATCATCAACAATTCCTACGCATGTTTAAATTTGCAATGGTAAATTAGTTAGAAATTTGCACCTAGATTTTTATGCGTTGATGGAAATTGAATGGATACCTGATATTAATTGGGCAAGTTTGCTTCATATGGTCAGCTTGAGTGTATTTTTTTATCTCGACATTTGCTCCGCCTTTAAATCTAGTTTTCATCTCTGCTTTTGGTGTTTTTTTCTTCTACGCTTGCTCAGCCTTTAAATCTAGTCATTATCTCCGCGCTTGGGATGTCACTACCAATTGTCCTTTTCGCTTCTTTTTCCCCGCAAGTTTGATGTTGTATGCTCAACTTTTACACTCCTTGTACAATGAAAACCCACTGGATACCTCAACGTTTTCCTTGGGTATTTTCTTACCCCAGTTAACATGCGATCGCCCAGCCCCATTGATTGTTATCTCCACGACTTTTAGTGAGCAATTTGTGCCTAGCCTGTGGAGGAGGCTAGCACGCATCTTCACTTCTGTTCTCTGCATTTTTGTGGGATATCCACCTGCGTTTTCCCTTGTTGAGCTCTCTTTCTCTCTCTCAAAAAACGATTTCAGAGAGAGGAATGACATGAATATGATAAATAATAAATAATAAATATGATCCTCACCTGCCTTATCGAAGACATTCAATTTTCTACCATCTTTCCGCTGGACTTGTTGCAATTCACAAGTGGTTGTAACAGCCGAAGAACTGGTTTGACTCTGAAAGGCCTTCCGCCCAAGGATGGAATTACCAGTTGCACTTTTACCATTGCCGGTGCACCCTAGCAATACCAGAGTGGTAGGTATTTCCCTTCCTTCCATTCAGTCCTTTCAACCTCTGAAGAATAGCACTTAGAAGCAGCTGAAATATGCTTCAGCAACACCGTGAATGAATACAATGTGAAATCGATTATAATTGCTTCCGAGTTCACGCACCGCCCTTAACTCAATACAACGTAGCGATTTGCGAATCACTCTGTAGCCGAACCTCCCTTTATAATATAGTATTTCTAGATATTACCATACTATTCCTGTCCTGTTTTTTTCCCTGTAGCTTTCCTTTCAAAATTTTGGGGTTACCCAATAGTGGAGGCGCTTCTCCTGGCGTTTCTGTTTTAAATTGTTCTTACACAGCCAAAAAAAAATCGTGTTATCCCCGGCCTTCATTGTTTAACCTTGAGATGCTTGCGTTTTTATTCTTTGATGTTCTTACTCAGCATGCAATTAATGATTGCCCCACGCGTTGAGCAAAGAGAGATACCTGACATTTTATTGTTTTAAATTGTTCTCCTTCAGCTCAGGAACCCAGCCCTGGCTATGCACAGCGAATTCACCCCTGGATGCTTGGCATGCACCCAGCCCATGCTCACTTAATGCTTGGCCAATTATGGTGCCCCTTCTTTGTGTTTGCGTGATATTTCCCTGCGTTCTGGGTGGAGGATACCCAGGTAAACTCGTCCTCTTATCTATGAGTATTGGTGTGGTTTTTTCCTACGATTTGATGGAGGAACTCCAGCTTTATCCGGGCGTTGCTCCCAGTTTTTCTCTTCTGTGTTTGCTAAGGGATGCCTTGGAAGAAAACCACACGTTCTAGTCTCTCTCTCTGCGTTGATTTAATTTTTACCCAGAGTGTAAGGCCCACCTGGAGCTTGAGTGTTGACTACCCCTGCGATTAGCCTCAACGATTGCGGATCTAACTGTTGGATCAAAGATTTTTCACTCAGAGATTCTCAGTGTTCCCCCTTTCACTCACTATACTTCGTTTAGCTCAGTTGGTAGAGGATCAAAGATTTTTCACTCAGAGATTCTCAGTGTTCCCCCTTTCACTCACTATACTTCGTTTAGCTCAGTTGGTAGAGCGCAGGGCTCTAATCCTTGCAGTTGTTGGTTTGGTTCGAGCCCCTGAGAGGGTGTCTTAGAAAGTTGATGCAAATTTTAATTTTTAATTGATGTACTTCATGGTTGGTGTTAATTTTAACATATGTTAATGTTAAATTTTCATATACTAGAATGTTAATTTCAAGAAGATTGAAGCACCCCTAATTAAATATAGTTTAGCTTGTTGAAGCTTATGTATTCACCTTTTCTCTCGTCATTAATGTACTAATGAATGCGGGATTAAAAATCTTACTTGTGTCAATAATGTATTAATGAATGATGGACTACAATCTTTACTCGCGTCATTAAATTTATCAATGAATAATGGATTAACAACTTTTATCTTGCACCTTGGAATTAGAATAGATGTGTTCCCTCATGCCTTGAAAATGGTTGATGAACCTTGAATGAACGATTGATTCCCTCGCACTACCAAGATATGTTGTTGCAAGATCGTATTAAAACTTAGATTTCTATTTGCCACTTAACTATGTTGCTGCAAGATTTTTTAATTCTTAGACTCTATTCACCACTTATATATGTTGATGCATGATCGTTTTAATATTCAATTCCCTTGTGCCTTGGATCATGATGAAGAATAGGTGTTTAGATTGCTTGTGCTATGGGCTAAGTTGATGCATAAATGTTTACGCCTTAGATTACTAGCACACTTGTCACAATGATTACTGTATGATTCCTTGTGAATGATTAATTGCGTGCAGTGATCAATAAGTGAATTATGTTAATCCGACAATTAGATCATGTGCGTACCTTGAAAATGATGTTGATTATTGTGAATTCGATGATTGATTTAATCGCACACTTGGAAGTTAAGTAGATATTTGTTTGCGCCTTAAAATTTTTAAATAAGTTTATTATTTTGCACCTTGGCATATGTCGTTGCTTGATTGATTTAGTATTTAAGTTCTCTTGCACCATGGAATTTTATGTTACATGTGTTGGTTTATTAGAATGCTATTGCGCCTTGATGAGTGTAACACCCTGGGTTTCGAACCCCCATTTTAAATAATGTATTGTTACAATGCTAAGAGTCATGAGTGCCCAAACAATTATTAAAGGGCTAGTATGCCCAAGAAATGTAATGTTTTGATCATTATTAATAATAAACACATCGTTGACTGCTAGACGAACAAGGATTAGAGTTATAGGGGGCTATGATTCCACAAGAGAGGGGGTTTGAGGGGCTAAATGTTTATTCCTATGTTAATTACCCCTTTTGCCTAAGGGAGAGGATAGGTTACATGAGCTTCTTGGGGAAGGCCAGGAGGTTTTTGATTCCCCTCGAAAATACTTAAACCCATCCCTAGTCTGATTATGGGGTTGGTCGTTGGCTTGTCTTCTCCTTCAGTCTTGCATTCGTACCATTCTTTCCCTCATGCCCTTTCATGCACTCACTCACCCATTCATTGATCCATCCCCACCTGCATCTCGGTTGGGTAAAGGGAAAGGAACTGCTGAGAATTAGCCACATGATATTTGGCTGTAATGGTCACTGGTGCAATCTAGCCATGACATAGGGCCTGCATGTCTGAGATGCGTTGGCCCGTGTCCTGTTTTTCTCACAACTGTGAGTCCTGAGAGTTCCAACAATTGAGATTCTAGACTAGCTGTGTTGGAGGCCCTAGAAAAAGGAGAAGGACTTCCTGAGGGACTGCATGGTAGAGAAGGGTGGAGGTCCATTCTCTTGGGTGGTAAAGGCTGGGTAGAAGAGAGTTGGGTACTTGGATTGTTGTGGGTGCTGGGAAACCTGTGCGAGCTTGAGAGCTGACTAGTTTGTGATCCGAAGTAGACTTTTGAACTGTCCTTGTGTATTCATAGCCATGGCTCATGGGTGACACTGCTGTTGGGATTTGGAGTAGTGGTGTCTACGGTTGGGTGGAACGTTCTTGGTCTGCAACCAATTGGTGTCGTCTTTTTATAAAGATAAGTTCTCTCTGTTGTGATATTATTATCTGTGTATGAATGTATTCCGCTGTGTATATTTAATTATCGTTTAATTGAATCTTTAGACTATGCATGCTTGCGGACTACTGTTGTGCATGTCGTTACAATCTTTTCTTTTATGCATCCTTAAATTTTAAAAAGATATTGGTAAGATAAAGAAGTCCAAGGGCGAGCTTGAAGGTAGCATACCACGACCTGTGGGTGGCTAGGTATGTTACAGTTTGGTATTTGGTTGAAACATTGGGTCGGTATGGGCCGGGTTTGTTGGTGAGAGTCTCGGGGTCGAGATCAAATTCTAACCGTGAAGTTGAAAAGCTCAGGAGGAATGGTATTGTAGAATCTACGTAGGAGATAGAACGTCAGAGAGCCGTTGTAAGGGGTTCGAAGGATCGTGACCGTCCCTCCTCGAATTCTGGAGCAATCGCCACAGTGGGATAAGGAGAGATCAAGTATCGTTGTATCGAAGGACAGGTGAAAAAGGGTTGTTTGATGAAAATGAAGTAAGGGTTAAGGTCCCAACCATCTGATCTCATTGGAGAGAGAGATCAACAGATAAGAAGCATTGTGGCGAACCAAGTTGCATGGGAGATAATTTCCCAAGGCGGTCTCGCAATCCAAACCATGGTTTCACCAAAGGGTTATGTGTCAACATCAGGAGAATTGCGGGGAGAAAATCGGGTTACTCCAAACCATCGATGCGTGCTCCTGCAAATTGAAAGGCATGCAGTGATGTGACTTGCTAGTGCTCAAACATCAAAACTCTGTATATCCGAAGTAGTTTGGGGCCATCCATCGTCAAGGAGAGACATGTGGCACGATATCCACAACTCTAGAAGTTGTGGATGAGGAGGAGGTGAAATAGCCGAAGTAGATCCTGACCATCGATCACCAAGAGTTATGTGTCAGCAGATCAATAACTCCAGAGAAATCTATTTGAGAGGTTTTCAGTTTATATTTGAAACTCTCAAAGCCCGGAGAGCCAGAGAGCCGAAGTAAATCTCAAGCGTTGGATCGTCCGAGGTGAATTTGGGCCATCTGATCTAGAAGAGATGTGGTGAAAATCTGTGGATTTCAAGTGAAGTCCTGAAGTAAGCCTCAACCATACGATTCAAGGGGACACGCGGAAGAATCCTGTGTACTTCAAGGAGGTTTGAAGTTTGATATTTCTGAAATACAAAGATACGAAAGGATCTCAACCATTGATCTGACAAGAGCCACGTGTCACCAGATCCAGGGCTTCGGATAAAATCTAGTGGGGCCATATAAATTTTGAAATTTGAGATTTCTAAAGTCCGAAGACCTGAAGTGAGTCTCAATCGTCAAATTAAGGAGGACAGGTGGTGCAGATCCATGGTCTCCAGGTGAAGACCCTAAGTGAATCTTAGTTGTCTGATCCAGGAGGACACATGGCGACAGATTGGCCAGTTCGAGAATTTGGAGTTTAGGAGAATTAGACGTGTGCTAGTATGGAGACTCCCGAAGTCCCGAAGCCTGAAGATCCGAAGTGATGGGGCACGATGATGTCACCTAGAGGTGATGTGGATCCTGGAATTCCTGAAGTGACGTGGCTTGCAGACGTCATCTGGGATGACGTTGACACATGGGATGTGTACCACATGTCAGTAAGTTTTGGGCATTTGGAGTATTGAAATGTCAGTTAGAATGTGACACATGTCACCCGCCTGATTGGGCCACGTGTCCGCTTCTATTATTTCACCACGTGGTGATAGATCGTGCAGTCCGGAGACTGGGCACTCCAGAGGGGAAATATGTGACAGGTTGCGTTGGGTTGAAAACTCCCGAAGGCCGGAGGACATATCAACCATTGATTGCAGAAGACACACGCCAAAGGATCATCAACTTTGGGTGAAAGCACTCTGGAAGAAAGTGCAGGAGGAAAGTTTTGAAACTTTCGAAGCCCGAAGAGCCGAAGCGATTCACAACCACTGATCTGTGGGACGACACCCGTTGAAAGATCATGAAATCTAGGTAAAAGTGTTTCGAGCGAAGGCAAGCGAGGAAAGTTGAGACTCCCAAAGCACGGAGTATCGAAGTGGATCTCGATCGTTGATCGTGAAAGAGGACGAGGACCGTTGATTCAGTCCTAGATGAAAGTTTCGAAGTCCCGAAGCTCTGGACAAGAGCTTTTCAGCTAAGCGCAGGGTCATGGCCGTGGTCATATGCAGATTGAGAGCTGAGGGAAGGAGGGCTAAGGGCCGAATTGGTTCGAGACATAAAAGTGCTAAGGAAGGTTTTAGCCACGGTTTCTAGTCCTGGTCACCTGGGAAGGTAGTTTGAAGGAAGCACCTGCGCAGGATGAAATTCTGTGTCAGCCAAGGATAACATGACACTGTTATTTTCAGATAATGGGGATATGATCTCCATGAACAAAAAAAATAAAGAGACATGTAGCATGGTTTGGAATTTTTTTTATCGTATGCATAATTCTAACAAAATGGTTGCTTGCACATTTTGCAGAATTAAGGGGTTTAAACACCTCAACTCAGGATGCGTATTGAGGAAATGGAAGAAGGTGAGGGAGCCTCCAGTCATGATATGGAGGCCAAAGGCCAGAATACTAGAGTTGGTAATGCAGAGACAGAATCCAATGGGCGCAAGGGAAAAGGAGAGCAGGAAACATTAATAGAAATGGTAAGAAGCCTGAAAATGGAAGTGCAAAGCTACAAAGAAGACAATGAGAGACTGATGAGAGAGTAAAGTCAGATAAATGATCGAGTGTTACAGAGCTTAAATCAGTTGCAGAGACAAACAAAGAAGAGATCAAACTCAAGACAATAGGAAGAAGGAAGGTGCCATGAAAGAAGGGATGATCATGGAAGAGATGGTTATTCCAGAAGTGCTAGCAGAGCTCATGGACACCACTCACCTCCTTACTCAGAAATAAATTTTTATGCATCAAATGATCTTGTAAGAAGTCCATAGGTGTCTCTTGTCAGACACCAAAGAAGGAAACAAGAGGTAGATAGTTTTCAAGGAGGGCTAAGGAAGCTCAAGCCATCTTCCTTTGAGGGTGAAAGAGAAAGGGAAGATGATGCCGAAGTATGGTTTCTTGGGCTCAGGAGATATTTTCAGTTGCATAACTATTCGTCCAACCTGGAAGCCAAGATTTCCACCTACCATTTACATGGGAAAGATGCAATGTGGTAGGACCAATTGAAGCAAGTGGAACATGTTAATGAAAGTAGGATCACTTGGAAGCAATTCAAGAAGTAATTCCAGATGGAGTACCTCTCAGAGAATTTCTATGAAAAGAAAATGCAGGAGTTCTTTGAACTCAGGCTGGGAAGCATGACTATGGCAGAGTACGAAAATAATTTCTTGGGATTGTTAAAGTATGCCAGGTTCATTGGTGATGAGAAAGTGAAAATACAGAGATTTCTAAGTGGACTTCTAGCCTTTTATAAGGAAAAGATCGAGTATGATGAGCCCAAGACCTTGACTGAAGCCATCAGGAAGGCTAAATACATGTATGAGCAAGGCCAGGAAAGAGAATCTCTGCAGAAATCTTGGAAGGACAAGAAAAATGCGATGTCCGATCAGAGGAGGAAAGGATTCAAACCTTCCTTCAACAAGAATGAGCCTAATAGAAATCATCAAGATTAGTATGCTAAGGGATATTTAAAGAAGGAATATTCCTTGGGAAAAAGGGGAAGACCACCAATCCAATGTTGGGAATCCAAGGAATATCACCTGTATAAGGATTTCCCACACAGAAAGGACATAGTGAAGACTCTGCAAAAAATCCAAGAGACTACAACAGTCGAATATATGGGAAGAATCTATGCGGATTTAAATGATCGACAAGCATAGTACCCGTCCAATATGATTGAGGTGGAAGGTAAGCTCATAAATCAGCCTGTTGCTATTTTGATTGATTCAGGAGAAAGTCATTGCTACATTGATCCTAAGATAGTGTATATATTACATTTGGAGAAAAGTAAACTTGGAAAAGTAGGTTTGGTTCAGTTAGCCACTAGAACCAAAAGAAGAATCCATAATATGGTCAGAAGTTGTTCCATACATCTTAATGGCATGAGTACTAGTATGGATCTAAATATCATACCATTGGGGTCTTATGATTTTCTGATTGGAATGGATTGGTGGGACAAGCATCATGCTTTCTTATATTGTCATAACAAGACATTTACATATCTTGATGAAAATGAAAAACAAAGCACTGTGAAACGAGTCCCAAGACCCATCTCTATAAGGGATATTTCATCCTTACAACTAAAAATATGTTTTAGGAAAGGATTTCAATTGTATGCATCTCATGTGGAAGAGCCAGATAATACAAAGGGGCCAAGCCTTGAAGATTTCTCGGTGCTACAAGAATTTGAAGATGTATTCCAAGAAATACCAAGATTTCCACCAAGGTGAGGAATATATTTCTCAATTGATTTAGTGCCAGGAGCTGCCTCGGTGTCAAAAACACCTTACAGAATGAGAACACCAAGGTTAAAATAATTACAAATGCAGTTGGAGGAATTGTTGAAGAAAGGGTACATACGTCCAAGTGTTTCACCTTGGGGAGCACCGATACTTTTTTTCAAAAAGAAGGATGGAACCTTGAGGCTATGTATTGAATTCCGACAACTGAACAAGTACACTATAAAGAACAAGTATCCTCTACCCCTAATTGATGACCTCTTTGATCAGCTAAGAGGAGAAAATATATTTTCAAAGATTGACCTGTGGGAAGGATACCATCAGGTAAGAATAAGGGAAAAAGACATTGATAAGAAAAACTTTAGGACCAAGTATGGGCATTATAAATTTGTAGTGGTGCCATTTGGACCGACCAATGAACCAGCTATATTCATGTGCTTAATGAATGGCATATTCAAAAATTATTTGGATACGTTTTTCATAGTATTCTTGGATGACATACTTATCTATTCTAAGTCTGAAGAGGAGTATGAAAATCAATTAAGACTGGTGTTGCAAGTACTGAGAGAACATCAGTTGTATTCCAAGTTGAGTAAGTGTTATTTTTATCAAAAGAAGATCCATTACTTGGGACACATTATTTTAGAGCAGGGCATAGCAGTAGATCCAGAGAAGATCAAAGCCATTAGAGGATGGAAAACACCCAAAAATGTGTCAGACGTAAGATATTTTATGGGATTAGGTGGCTACTATAGAAGGTTCATAGTAGGGTTCTCTAAGATTGCTCATCCCATCACTTCTTTGCAAAAGAATGGAACTAAATTTGAATGGACACTCAAGTGTGAAAATAATTTTAATTTGTTGAAGGAATTACTTACTAGTGCACCTATGTTAAATATTTTTGACCCAAATGAAAGTTTTGTGGTATGTACAAATGCATGTAAGGAAGGACTTGGGGGAGTCCTCACGCAGAATGGGCATGTCATTGGATATGAGTGCATAAAGCTTAAGGAACATGAGAGGAATTATGCCACACATGACTTGGAACTTGCTTCCATTGTTCATGCCTTGAGGATGTGGAGGCATTATCTCATGGGGAAGAAATTCAAATTAAGGACAGACCACATTGGCCTGAAGTATATTTTTGAACAACCAACATTGAATGCCAGGAAAACAAAATGGCTAGAATTTTTAAGTGAATATGACTTCGATATCAAGCATATCAAGATCAAGGAGAATAAATTTGTCGATGCACTTAGTAGAAGAGTGCATACCGTGCATGCTACTGCTGTCAATATCCATCATTTAGACTTGAAGAGAATAATTTTAGATGGTTTTGTTACAAACTAGCATTACCTATAGGTAAAATAAATATTAAAACAAGGAGATGTACAAAAGAAAATAAAGGAGTATGAGATAAAGGAAGACATATTACTCATGCATAAAAATAGAATCTATGTTCCTAGTTCTGGAGAATTGATGAATTTGGTATTGAAGGAAATGCATGATGTTCCTTATGCTGGACATCCCGGTTACCAGAAAACGATTATAGCAGGAAGACGCCAATCCTTTTGGCCAGGAATGAAGAAGGATGTTGTTGTTTACATCACTCGATGTATGGAATGTTAGAAGGTGAAGGATGAACATAGGCACCCAGCGGGGTTGTTGCAACCATTGCTAATCCCAAAGAAGAAATGGGAAGTGATCACCATGGATTTCATCATAGGATTACCCAGAACGAATAAGCAATATGATTCAATCATGGTGGTGGTTGAAAAATTAACATATGCTTCTCATTTTGTGCCTGTGAAGACAACACATACAACGACTAATATTGCAAAATTTTTCGTGAAGGAAATTTCTAGGTTGCATGGGATACCTAGGAAAATTGTCTCGGACAAAGATACAAAGTTTACCTCCAATTTATGGAGGGGATTGTTTAAAGGATTTGGCACAAATATAAACTTTATCACAACATATCATCCCCAAACAGATGGGAAAATAGAGAGGGTCAATCGAATAATTGAAGACATGCTGAGAAAGCATGTGATGGATACACCATCTAAGTGGGAAGATTACTTACACTTGGTTGAGTTTGCATATAATAATGGGTATCTGTTACACATTATTTTGGTCACTTTGATGATGAATTTACAAGCGCGTAATCAGGCCCTCAAAGTCATCTTTTGCCTGAGAAAAAGTGACTGCTTTCCTGCCCTACAAGACTACATTTTACCAGGACGCCGCATGATACCCATAGTGTACAGTGAGGAAATACATGATTTCCGCAGGCTGCTCTATAGCTGGTCTGTGGGATTTCTGCAGGCTGCTATATAGGAAGGGTGCGATGGCATTTGAAAGCTAAAAGAGGAAAGAGATTCAAGAAGTTTCTAGAAGGGGAATCTTCTGGAATGTGAGGTGGCTTCCTTATAGTTACGATCCTATTGACTTCTCTAATCTAGTGGGATCATCCTCATCCC
>JZKD02S1673696.1:352113-367016 GCA_000966675.3 Picea glauca | reverse complement strand
TATCCATTCTTTTGAATAATCATACATAAGAAAATTTATTGCATTTAAGAGAAGAGAACATTGAAGAACTTCATTGTTTATTGGTTGTTTGAAATTGTGTTCATTTAAAGAAAAATAAAGGATATTTCGTAGCTTACATCATTATGGAAACACCTTATCCCTATTGTAGATAGAATTCATTGAACAAAAATTTGCATCATTCATTTCTATTTGCATATTGTTGGGTGAAGGTCTTACACAACATCGGTTTCATTCCCGTCTCCCTCTTGAGTAACAACAACCTTTAAAAATATTGTGAAAATCTAAAACTTAATTAGTAATTTTTTCTAGGGCTCTTTTACACCAACATTAGCTAGGCTAGAGCTTTGGGATATGTGGTGAGACACACTCTCCAAAGAGAAATACACACAATATCATCTTATGATAGGGAGTGTTAAATTCCATTTGCAACATTTTGTCCTAGGAAGCCCTTCTCACACAAGGGTCAAACCTGAGGTCGCATGAAGATTGAGAGAGTTACTCACCTTTCTTTGTTGATATCGGTGTAGATATTGCATGTATTATGGGGGTCTCTTGAAGGTATACCCACAATGATGAGTGGAAGCCTCTCAAGTTGATTTCGGGCTAGATACCCTGCCCTTGCGCGTGGATCAGATTGTCAACTGTCTCCCCAGGCATCATTGTTGTTTTTGGTAGACTTAGTTTCCTATCTTCTTAGGGTCTTACACGAGGTGACTGTGGATGGGCAAGTATTCACGGTACCTGGATTCGACGTTGGCTAGACTCACTCGGGATCCTTGGAGGGTATACCCACGATTATGTGTGGAAGCTTGCACTAGGGTGTAAGTTCATTAAGAAGGTCATCAACGTAAATTTTCCACCCTAGCCCAACCCCTTCTTGTCTTGACTTCGTGACATTGGATTTCATCACCAACTAGTGAATTCAGAATAAGAAGGTTTTGTTTGCTTGGTTTTGATTCCTAGATTCTACTAGCGAGTGTTGTTTGTTTACATAGTTGGCCATAGCTTTTTTCTATAAAATTTTCAGTTCGGCCAACATTGACCCTCCATGCCGTTCACATAGGATGCAAGGACTACGTTCGGAAGATCCACAAGTTTCTCAATCCTTGCTTCCTAATCCACCAAAGGACTCTCCTCAATAGAGTGATATCCAGGACCACATACCTTCACAAGCGGAAATAACTGACTCTTTAGAAAGTTTTCGAATCATTTCCAATTCTTTGGACACTTTTTTCTTACCTCCTGGATATGAGAGATCTATTATCCAACTGAACTTGTCCAGAGAACTTGTTGTTGACACTTATGGAATACCAATCAGAATCCTTTCCAACACCGAAAATGAGGATCCTTTTTGGACCACCGACATATCTCGAACTCTGACTTCTAGACGGAACCCTCCCGACTCAGAGGAAGAAGTTGATATACCTGTTTTTTCTGAACCACCCGAGACATATACTGCATTTACAATACCTTTAGATCACTTTAATAGTACAACTTGCTATTTCTTCATTGGTTCAGAGACATTGTGAGCTGGTCCTAGCTCAACTATCCTTCTTCACCAAGCCCATTCCACAATGGTCCCAAACACTACGATTATTCCTACCGGGAATACGGTGGCTAGCCAACCTCCTATTGGCACATTGATTTTGTCTAGATAAATCTCGTCACTCCCTCTTGGGTATAATGTTTTGAATGCTTCTATCCACATTCCTACCCAAGTTCCATCTGACGCTTCTGGAGTCTTTACTCTTCCTGGGTATAATGCAGTTTCCGGTTCGATTTTGACACCATCCCAGTTCGTCTCCGGAGGTTCTTATCCACCTTTTATAGGAGGATTAGGACCCAGTGACTCTACCACCTTTGGAAGTTATACTCCGTTATTCACTTTTGGTTATCAGATTCCTATCGGGGGACAATATAACCCAGGGGGGAAAACTCAATTTGGAAGTCAAACCCAAATTGGGGCATCATCCTCACCTGGAGGACAACCCCCACTCAGAGTATATAATCCACAATATGGACAGAACATCCCCGGATCACTAGCCCAGTATTGGAATCTTCTTATTCAAGGAAATCCATAATCATCTAGGGGGAAACAACCTCAAGTTAGCTCTTTTATAACCCCTAGTTCGGGCCAGTCATACCTCGGTTCTTCCAATCCCACTTGGGGTTTGAACGTTCAACCTAGTGTCCCTCCCCAAGGGAACATCCCCAATCAGTACAACCCTATGGGCTACATGCCTCCGCACACATGTATGAATCTGTTAGGACCTTCGCCTCTCATGAAGACAACTTATGGTCCTACTGGTATACTGACGTGACTCCCTCCCCAAAGTCACCAGTATCCTCTTGTGAATAGACAATTATCATTTTTAGCAACTTTGGATCTACCTGATTTGTCTATAATATTGGATGATCCTATCCTACATTCTCTCCACTTGCCCGTTATACCAACCAAATTACCGTCCGACATTCCAAAATTTGATGATAAACAGGGAGAGGATCCGAACAACCATGTCATGAATTTCCACCTTTGGTGTTCATCCAACTCTTTGATGGATGATTCCATTCAATTATGACTCTTCCAACAAACTCTCACGGGTTCAGCTGCAAAGTGGTAAATAGAACTACCACGAGGTTTCTTCATTGACTTTAATACCCTAGCCATGGAATTCCTTACACACTACCAATTACCGATCCATTATGAAACAGGAACTGAGATCCTAATTTCCTTCAAGCAAACTAAGGCTGCTCACATATCTGATCACATTCATGAGTGGAGATGAAGATGACGTTTGATCAAACTCGATCTTCCTGATCAGTTATTGGCAGAGTGGTTCATGAAATCATTCGTGAATGAGATCTCTTGTGATATTTCCATGGGTGGAGTTGTCAATGAAGAACAGGTTATCAATCATGCTCAGTACCTTGACCTCATTTATTCACAAACTGGTACTCTTTATGACTTACTCCCTCATGCACCTTGCCTTTATACTACCGCTACCTCGACTACCCCTGCGGGTTCTCATGCAGTTGATGGTGTGATTGGCACTTTCCATGCTCAACCTCAAACTATGCAAGCCTTTCCCACCAACCCCAAGTCTAATTCTTCTAATGTTCAAAATGCTCTATCTCCTACTCCTCTCGCCGAAAAAACCTCTAAGGTTAACTCTGTTCAATCTACCCCTACCAGAAAGAATAAATCTAAAAAAGGGAAGGGTAAGAATAAGGAGGATAAAAATAACTCACAATCTGAGAAAGCCAAACCTCAACCTGCTGATGATAAGGATAAGAGAAAACCTTGATACCCTTTCCTTATCTAAGGTGATGATTACTATACAAAATATTTTCCAAGATGGGTCGATGTCACTAAGTTCTTCCAAGGGATCGCAAAACCTCCCACACCTATCATTTTGTCTCAACCTTTCCCTTCTCAACAACATGCCCAATTGGTCATTCATGAACAACCCTCTCCCTCCACTACTTCCTATGTCCTTATGTGTACTGGTGATTCTAGAAAGAATGACGTTACACTTACCACATGGGCCAAAGATTACTCTTCCTCAAAAGAGAAGGTTGACGATATATCACCTTCGTTGGTTCAAAAACCTCCCTCAACTTCACCTCCCAACGGTCCTCTTCATATCAAATGATCGAGTCTCGATACAGTTCTTTTCCCTCCCCCAAAGGGTTTTGTTTGAAAGTTTGCCTTCAACCCTCATGCATGTGCTTCTCAGAACTACAGTATTGTAGAAGATCTGGCACAAGCACCTTTTGCGATGTCGACTCTCGAAGTCCTTCAAAGTTGCCCTGCTCAATGGAAGTCACTGCTAAAGGCTATCGGTGGAATTGATGCTACAGATACAAATTTGATAATTTTTTACCTCGAAGATCACATTCCAAGACTCCCCCCTCAACTAGCTTTCCAAACACAAGTTGTTGTCTCCGACAAGAACATCTATAAGACTGTTATTGATGAGGGTGCCTCCACGTGTGTAATGTCTGTTTCCTGTTGTAAATCCATCAGCTCTCCTCCTCTTACTGAATCAGATAACACACTTAAATCCTTCAATGGCTCTGGCTTTAAGCCCTACGGTGTACTTCCTTCGTTGTCTATTACGTTGGAAGACAAATCGATCAATATTGAAGTTGAGGTCTTTGATGCACCTCTCGATTATAACGTCTTACTTGGCCATAGTTGAATTGATGCGATGCGTGCCGTTGTGTCTACCCTTTTCCATGTTATACATTTTCTACATCAGGGAAAGGTCATTACTCTCGACCAACTAGCCTTTTTCAACTCTGACACCCGTACTAACAATATAACTTTTATCGCGAAGACATCGCCTGGGTATAAGAATGTTGGTGTGGGCCTACTCAAAGATTTGACTCTAATGGGTACGTTCCCAATCCCACCTCCCGATGTTCCACCTCCTTTGGTTGCCTTTATCAACATGATTTCCACCTTCGTTCGCAAAACTCACACATATTTCGAGCTGTGGGTAATACCCGAACCTGGTGATTATCCTTGCTACGACAACCAAATGCCTTTAAGTCCAGTTGAATCCGCCTATCAAGCCATTCAATTAGCAACCCCTTCTACCCTCTCTCTCCATGATTCGTCTCCTGACCCATCCCACGTTATTTTTCCCATGGAAAAGATGATTGTGTCGGTTATGTCGATGGAATACACCCATTGGGATGATGAACATCATCGTTCCATTCTCTTCCTCGAACAACACACCATCGATATTTACCAACGGATCTCGACTCTGTCGACCGTTGCTGGTCATTTCCTCTGCTCCTGAGTCATCACACAATGTGTTGTATGAAGAGAACTTAACTAATATTTCGCCCACCATCCCCCTCGGCATATCCATTAAACCTGGAGTTGTTGAAAATGTTCACATCGGAGCTTCGTGCTCCACTGACGAGGTTGTCGCATATAAATCACCTTTTCAAGAGTTTCATGACATCTTGTCTTGGAGATATGAAGAAATGCCAGGTATTGACCCTGATATTGTTGTACACGAAATTAAGAGATACCCAGGCACTAAACCCGTCCGACAGAGACTTCATCCGGTCCACCCCCGTAAAGAAGCTGCTATTAAGTTTGAAGTCGAAAAACTTCTTAAAGCTGGCTTTATTTATCTTGTGGCTTTAACTGATTGGGTATCTAATCTCATTCCGGTTAACAAGAAACAATGTACGATCTGTGTCTGCGTCGATTATAGGGATATCAATCAAGCTTGTCCTAAGGACAACTTTACCACCCCCTTTGTTGATCAGATCATCGACGATTGCGCTGGGAGTGAAATCTTCTCTTTAATGGACGGTTTTTCCGGCTATAATCAAATCAACATATTGACCGCGGATCAACACAAAACCACTTTTATTTGTCCTTGGGGCACATTTATCTACCGGAAACTATCCTTTGGTTTAAAGAATGCCGGTGCGACTTTTCAACGAGCCATGTCTTATGCTTTTCATGATATTAATCACATTGTACAACCATATCTAGATGAAATACCGACACATTCCATGCATCGTAGTGACCACCTGACACACCTCCGAGCCATTTTCCTTCGTTGTCGGTTCTATCGTATACGCTTAAACCCACACAAATGTGTTTTCTATGTGGAGTCTAACCAACTTATAGGTTTTATCATTTCACGCCAGGGGACTAGGTTCGATCCTTTGAAGGTCAAGGCAATCCTCAATCTCCCTCCTCCTTCCTCACTTCACCAACTTCAAAGTTTGCAAGGGAAGGAAAATTTTTTACGTCGTTTCATCCCAAACTACACTCAATTAATGCTCGGATTTACTCGACTGCTAAAGAAAGGTTCTAAGTTTGTATGTGATTCCACTGCCAACAAATATTTTGAAGCTTTGAAACTAACTTTAACCTGTACCCTGTTACTTTTCCCACCTGATTATAGTCGATATTACTTTCTTTATATCGATGCTTCAGACTCTAACATCGCCATGGTTTTATTCCAAGAATATGATTCACATGACAAACATGTCATCTGTTATTTGAGTCGGAGTCTCACGACCACTGAAACCAAATATTTACATGTTGAAAAACTGGCCCTGGGAGTTGTTCAAATGTTTTCGTCACTACATCCTATTACGCAAGACCACTGTAATTTTCGATTGCAATCCCATGAAGCACATTGTTACATGTCAATTTCTAGGGGGAAAGTACTCTAAATGGATAGTGATTCTCCAATAGTTTGACTTAGAATTCGAACATGCTAAGTCTAAAAAATATTTGGTGTTTTCCGAACTGATGTGTGACCTTCCCTGTACTTAGACATAAAATGTAGCAGTAGATTATTTACCTGATGAATCTCTTTTTTTGATCAGTTCCTATGACCTTTGGTATGGATATATCATTATATATCTCCAGACTCAAAATTTTCGCCCTGATCTATCTAGCGCTGACCATCGTCGTATACGATATCAAGCTTGTCAATATATCATCCTTGGTGACACTCTTTATCGTTGTGGGGTTGACTCCATTTTTCGACGATGTCTCACCTATGACGAGGCTGAGAAAGCTTTGAATGACTGTCATTCTAGAGCATGTGGTGGTCACATGTCTGGGTATGCTATTTCCCAAAAGATCTTACAAGAAAGGTATTTTTGGAATTCTTTATTCAAGGACTGTATTACTGCCATCCAAAAATTCCATGCTTGCCAAACATACAATAATAAAATAAGATCACATCCCACTCCCTTACACCCTGTAGTTTCCGTCGGACCTTTCGCAAAATGGGGTATCGATTTCATGACATGTAACCCTCAATCGGACGGGGGTCATGGATAAATTATCATAGCCATGGATTATTTCACAAAATGGGCCGAGACAATGCCTACATTCGACAATATTGGGAAAACTGCATCCCTTTTCATATTTAATCATATTATTACTTGATTCGGGATCCCACAAGCTATCGTTACTGATCACGATATCCATTTTTGAAACTTTATGATGTCTAAACTTAACGACAAGTTGGGTCTTCAACACAAAAACTCAACCCCCTACTATCCATAGGCCAACGACCAAGTTGAAGAAATAAATAAAATCCTTATCACTATGCTTCGTCGAATAATAGGAATCCATATGACCAGTTGGCACACAATGTTGTTTTCAGCATTATGGGCCTATCGGACATCTATGAATTCTGATACGAGATTTACCCCTTTTCAACTAGTTTACGACATTGAAGTCGTTCTCCCGATTGAATGTGAAAGACCATCTTTAAAGCTAGCCATCGAACTTCTCCCAAAAACCTCTATCGAAGAAAAACGTCTATTGCATATTATGCAATTAGACGAGGCCCTTCATGATGCCACCCTAGTTATTGAGACCCAGAAGAAACGTGTAAAATCCCAATATGACAAGCATGTCAAGCCACGTGTTTTCTCTGAGGGAGATCTAGTTCTCCTCTATGAACAATATCGTGATCTACTAGGAGCCAAAAAATTTGAAGCTATGTGGCGAGGTCCATATATCGTCAAACGAGTGTTAGAGACAAGAGTTTATGAGTTAGTAGATTATGATGGAATTCCTTTGAGTGAACATAGAAATGGGCTTTACTTGAAGAAGTACTATGCTTAGACTGTCTTTGCATGAGTGCTTGTACTTTTACTATACCATACTCTTGTGTGTTACTTTTTTTGATTTTTGTTATTGGTTTCCACCCCCAACTGCTTACCTTGCGTTGTTATTGGTTTCCAGATGTTTGTGTCTTCACTACCTTATATTGGATTCACCGATGGTACTAGCCGTAGTACTCAGAACCTAGCTTCTACTGCTTGGGCAATCTATGCACCTACCAATGAACTTATCAGTCTAAAAGGTGTTTGCCTCGGTCGTGCAACCAATAATATCGCAGAATATAGTGCAGTCATCGAATTATTGACCGATGCTATTTCACTTGGGATTTCTCACTTTGTTGTATGACTTGATTCGCAGCTAGTAGTGATCCAGTTAAATAATGTCTATACTATCCAAATTCCTACTTTGTTATAGGTATATCTACAAATTCACCTCTTGGAACGTTATTTCGATTATATTGAATATCAACACATTCCTAGATGTCTAAATACATTAACTGATGCTCTAACTAATTATGTGTTAGACAGACATTTGGGACATTTATAAATCCAATCACACATTAAACATTGTATATAGAAAGAGTAAGCCAGTAGAAGCCTCATGTATATATATAATGATAAAATGTTTTACAAAAATGTTTTCCATCCAAGGACCAAAATATCAAAATATGAAGCCCATGGCTTCTACAAAATAACATCATGGATGCTGCTCACGGTAGCATACTACTGCCCGTGCCACCCTTCGAAATAACTGACTAAGTGAGCCCGACATGCCTATAGTATGGCATTGATAACGCCTCAACATCTCCTTGATCGAGATGTTGGGAATGCCTGCTGTCAGACCCTCTAGGTTCTGCTCCATTTCTTCATAGTCTCCAGCATCCCACCCTGCTACTACACCTGCCTCTCCTCGTCTCTGGATCAGAGATGTGCCCGAAGGCTGGTGTGGCCCTACATCTACATGGTCAAATATTTTTTTATTAGTCTTTAGATCGAAAACACAAAAAACATATTATATCCTAAAAATCCACAAAAACACTATAAAGAACAAAATTTCTTTCTTACTTAGATTTCCCCACTGAAATCCCTCAGGGAGAACCAAGTCAGGATCACCCCAAAAATTCAGGCTGACATATGCATAATCATCAATCATCAAAATTTGGGGCCTTAACCAGTCAAAAAATGCATCATTGTACTTGACAATGGGGCCCACTACATGTCGAGCCATAAGGTCACGCCACCATTTCCTTCTTGGATCCCGTGGGGCTAGTATTCCCCACTCTACCTACAACTGCAAATGAGGGACTCTTTCTAAGAAGAAAGACACCAAAATGGACCCATACCCAAACTGCTTTAGGTATCCATTCTTGATTTTAGTGAGTTGTGTCTTCATACTATGGAGCATACCGTCACACCAATTGAACACTCGAGGTTCTGTGCATTCAATGGCGTATTGAAAATAACTTTGGAGGGCCATGTGCGGCGAAGCACTTCCCGCCATCCCTGCAATAGTAAAGAGAATGGTTCTGAGAGTCAGATCCCAAACTCCTCTGATGGCCACATTACCTTTGCACCTCTCAGCCTCAGGTTCGCAATACCGATGGATGTACTCACTCATCGACAAGCCAACACCTCGACCCACTAATAGGGTCACATGTGCCCCATGATGAGATAGCCTCGTCAAAAAGTAAACATTGTCAACGTCCAAGGAAAGAACATGGACACCCACATGAAACACTTGTTGGTCCATGTCCCACATGTGGACCAAGTACTCTAATAGTCTCAGTTGGGCTCTCATTCCCTAGATTTTGAAGAACTTTAACAAGCCACATTGTCGAAGGGCATTGATGGTGCCCATATCATTCAAAGCCATGAAGTCATCATCCTCATGCTCTCGTTCTCTCCACTCCAACATTTTGGAAATCAAACACCTGCATGGAGATGAGAGAAGATAGTTAACAACTTTAATCATCATTTTTTGAATTCTTTTTGGTCCAACGCATGCATTTATTTTTGGGTTTTCGGCTGCTGCAACCGGTCTTCAATTATAGCACGGGATTTATGCAGGTGATCCATTGGGCACCTATAGAAATCCTTGATTTTCATAGGGCCCGATACTAGTCACCTGCGTCGGCCCTAGCGCACGCCTATCGGCCTAAAAAATCACCCAAAAAACATCTTTTAACCACTAAAAATGAATTTCAATCCATTTAAAAGGAAGAGGATGAAGAGCTTACCGTCTTGATGGAGACCATTCACCGAATGGTCGCCTGTGCTCCTCGCAATCGACAACTGAAGTAAGGGGTAAAAAAGGGGTTTTTAGACAATTTCTTGACCAAATGCAAATGATATGGTAAAAAGATCTCTTACTCTTATTTATTTCACTTTTTACCTTTTCTCATAATATTTTATACGATATAAATGCATTTTGTTATAAACCCTCAAGTCTAATATCCTCGTGAGTGTCTTGTTTCTTGCAGGAAGAAGACTAGAGTCCTAATTAATGGAGTATGGATGTTTGTTCCATAATTTGTTTTCTCTTTGTTACGCATATCAATACTTCTTAGGGTTTTTTTAGTAAAACCTCGAGTTCACTCTTCGCTCATTCTCTTACTCGAAAATTTATGAGAACGCAACCGAGTATACTTTTGTCATACTTTCGTAATCATCATGGTAACATGAAAATAAACACACATGGAATATCGTTTAATCTCTTTTCACACTCCATAAAAATGAAAATATTGTCGAGGGACCTTGTTCTATTCACGCTCGTAAAAGTATTTGAATAAAACATTCGATGGACGATAGTTTATCATTTTTTCGGCCCTGTCGAACTATTTTATGAAAAAGGAACTGAGAGATTTTTCTTTAATTGTTTTTCAGACTCTATAAATATGAAAAACCCTCGAGTTTTCTATCTTTGGACTCGTTAAACAAACATCGAAAGACCCACATGGGACCGAACCACTCCTTCTTAGGGTTTGTTAAAAATACTCCGAGGGACTCATCCGAAGGATGAGATTACATTACAAACATAGGTTATCCTCCTCAAGATTGTGTAAAAATAAAGAGGTACTCGTCAAAAATGGTGGGGGGAAATTTAGGAAAGAAATGTGTTTCTGTATCCGTGTTAGTGGTAGTACTAGTCGCTCTTGAACATGACACCCCCTTTCATCACTTGAATTCGGGTTGGGAAATCCATTTGTCTCTCGTGTGAATTTTTGCAAGTTTATATCTTGGGTCGTCTTTGAGTCAATGCTGCCAAGACTATTGTCGTGTCATCCATATGTTCAAGAGCAGTCCAAATAAGCCTTCTCTTGAGTCAGCCATTTGCAGTTGTCAATTCCTACTATGTCGGCCTTCCCTGTGTCAGTTTTAGATCATATTCATATTTCACTCTATCCTAAATATGTTACTTATTTCGTGTCATTGATGGGGGATACATCAAGGCCCTCCCGCGACGGGTCTCTTCCTATCTAATTCAACAAATTATCCAGGGACGAGACTTAGAAATCATTTAGTACCTTAGAGCCTACATGCCCTAATGGTAGGTTTCTTTTCTCTTGAAAGTGGATTCACATCATTGGTCCCTGATCAAAATATTCCATTGAATGTTCAACTTCAACTCATTTATTCACATTCATTGGATTGTACTACAATACCTTGGGAGTCATTGATGTCAATGGTGATTTCCCTCGCACTTGTTAACGATTTTCATTAATGACCAGTAATCAAGCAGTTTCTAAACATGTTCGACTCCAACACCTGTAATCACATGGTTAGATTCGTACTCACGAACGACGGGATTGAAGACCCTGGATATCATCATTCATGGTCTAGGTTGCAATGGAATATTTATGATTTGTATTGACACATAGATCCACTTTGTATGTCTCGTGGCTATGTTTGCATCCAAATTTTTCTCGTACATAGATCCACAGTGTATTCCTTGTGGCTATGTAAAATTTTGATGACATGGATCCACAGTGTATCATTAGTGGCCATGAATTACACTTATGAGTTCAATATTTGTAGTTTGATCATGGGAATGCCTACTTCGGACATGGTATCGTATTATGCAGATCCTTGTTTTTTTGCAGGTTCCCGATTGGTACGTTCTTTGTTACTGACACACACACATGTATTTTACAAAATATTTTGGTTTTCACAGGTTCCAACCTCATACTTTGGGGGACATTTTGTTACACATTATTTTGGTCACTCTGATGATGACTTTATAAGCATGTAATCAGTCCCTCAAAATTATCTTTTGCTTGATAAAAAGTGACTGCTTTCCTCCCCTACAAGGCTACATTTTAGAAAGATGCCACAGGCTACCCATAGTGTACAATGTGGAAATCCATGATTTCTGCAGGCTGCTCTATAGCTGGCCTGCGGGATTTCCGCAGGCTGCTATAAAGGAAGGGTGCAACGACGTTTGAAAGATAAAAGAGGAAAGAGGTTCAATAAGTTTCTAGAAGGGGAATATTATGGAATGTGAGGTGGCATCCATATGGTTACGATCCTACTAACTTCTCTGATCTGGTGGAATCATCCTCATCTCTTTAAACCGCTTCAACTTCTCCTATATAATAGTGGGATTCTCATGGAAAAGGTTAAGCACAGTTAAGAAAAATTGAGCAAAGGATTGTTGGAAGAATAGGCTGGAGATTGTGTGAAGAATATTATTTCAGTTGATACTCGAGGCCTAAATTTGCCCATCTATATTTTGAAGACCATCTTCATACAAATTCTGGAACTAATATATGTGTGTGTTGGAACGAAGGACCACTAAAAGGGAACTAGCGACATCAAGGCATTTCGGTTGTATCTTCCACTTTTATTCAATAAAATACAGTGGCATGTTTCTTTTCCATAAATTTATTCTCAATTTATTACATGACTCATTGATCACATGTTTAAGTTTTCATTGAATCTATCATAGTTGCTTTCACTTTGGTTGGTTTGTGTCATTGCAGATTTGGTTTCACAAGAGCACTGGAGTGAAGCAGGAACAACAAAGATATAAGGAAGCGATCTCAAAGGTAAGTCATCAATTTCTTATTTGACACTTAGATCAATGATTGTAACTTAGAGAAAGTGTCATGTCCTGTCCTGTTTTGTTCTAGATCCAGGTGGATCTAGGGAGATTAGTTTATGTCTGCATTTACCGATTTATCCTATAACAGTATCAAGCTTCATTGAGAATGATCCCATTTGAAGCTTTGTACCATAGGAAATTTGATACTCCAGTAAGATGGGACAACCCATCAGATAGAGTGGTACTTGGGTCGGAGTTTCTTAGGGACATGGAAGACTAGGTGGTTAAGATCAAGCATAATTTAAAGGCAGCTCAAGATAGACAAAAAGTTTATGCAGACACGAACAAGACAACTAGATAATTTAAAGTAGGGGAGAATGTACTTTTGAAAGCGAAGCCTAAGAAAAGCTCTTTGAAATTGGGTACTTGTACAAAGCTTGTAGCTAGATTCTATGGTCCATTTGAAATATTGGACATAATAGGTCCATTTTCATACATGCTTGCATTTCCTACTTCCATGAATGTGCATAATGTATTTCATGTATCTTTACTAAAGAAATATGTACATTACCCTAACCATGTTATTGATTGGCATCTGATTCAGGTAGAGACAGAGGGAGACTTTCAGATTCAACTAGTCTAGGTATTGGACAGAAAGGTCAAAATGGTCCAGAATCGAGTTATAGAGATGGTAAAAGTTCAATGGACTTGCTACAATCATGAATATGGTACTTGGGAGCATGAAGATGTCATGCGGGCAGAGTACCCATAGATTTTTGAATAAATTTGAGATTGTGATCTCTATTTTGTATATGCATTGAGGACAGTGCCAAGATAAGGGGGAGGGGATGTAACACCCCGGGTTTCGAACCCCCATTTTAAATAATGTATTGTTACAATGCTGAGAGGCATGAGTGCCCAAACAATTATTAAAGGGCCAGTATGCCCAAGAAATGTAATGTTTTGATCATTATTAATAATAAACACATCGTTGGTTGCTAGATGGACAAGGACTAGAGTTATAGAGGGCTATGATTCCACAAGGGAGGGGGCTTGAGGGGATAACTGTTTATTCCTATGTTAATTACCCTTTTTTCCTAATGGAGGGGATCAGTTACATGAGATTCTTGGGGAAGGCCAGGAGGTTCTTCATTCCCCACGAAAATACTTAAACCCATCCCTGGTCTGATTGTGGGGTTGGTCGTTGGCTTGTCCGCTCCTTCACTCCTTCATTCATACCATTCTTTCCCTCACGCCCTTTCATGCACTTACTCACCGATTCATTGATCCATCCCCACTTGTGTCTCGGTTGGGTAAAGGGAAAGGAACCGATGAGAATTAGCCATGGGATAGTTGGTTGTAATGGTCAATGGTGCAATCCAATCATGACCCGGGGCTTGCATGTCTAAGATGCGTTGGCCTGTGCCCTGTTTTTCTCACAATTGCGAGTCCTAAGAGTTCTAGCATTGAGATTCTGGACCAGCTGTCCCAGAGGCCCTGGAAAAAGGAGAAGGACTTCCTGAGGGACTGCATGGCAGAGAAGGGTGGAGGTCCATTCTCTTGGGCGGTACAAGCTGGGTAGAAGAGAGTTGGGTACTTGGGTTGTTGTGGGTGCTGGGAAACCTATGAAAGCTTGAGAGTTGACTGGTTTGGGAACCCAAGTACACTCTGGAACCATCTGTGTGGATTCATAGCTCTGGATTGGGGGTGACACTACTGTTGATATTTGGAGCAGTGGTGTCTACGGTTGGGTGGAACGTCCTTGGTCTGCAGCCAGTTGGTGTCGCCTTTTTATAAAGATAAGTTCTCTGTGTTGTGATATTATTATCTGTGTATGAATGTATTCCACTGTGTATATTTAATTATCATTTAATTGAATATTTAGACTATGCATGCTTGTTGAATACTGTTGTGCATGTCGTTAGAGTATTTTCTTTTATGCATCCTTAAATTTTAAAAAGGTATCGGTAAGAGAAAGAAGTCCAAGGGAGGGCTTGAAGGTAGTGTACCCCGACCTGTGGGTGGTTGGGTATGTTACAATGAGCATTGATGATGTTGATTTAGCTTAGCCGGCTTGGAAATTATTGTGTTGGTGGAATGTAGATGTTGGAGTTACTTCACACACACCTAGGATTTATTTTTCCTAAGGTTATTCCTTGTTTATTAGTCATAATTAGTCATTATCCAGTCTCCTATATTTTAGGGGAGAATATTC
>JZKD02S1673696.1:338477-350508 GCA_000966675.3 Picea glauca | reverse complement strand
AGTCTTCTACAAAAGTATTTGCAGAAATTTGTATTCCATTAATTGAAGATGATGTCTACTCCATTTCAGATTTGTTTTCTGAAATTCATGTGGAATATATATGGCATGCATCTCAAGATTCATATGCAGACACTTTTGCATGCACCATGCATGCATGTTAGGAGACAAAAAGAGAGCCGTGCACATCAGACACCATTCTGATATTTTCTGAGAAAAATTTGTAGAAACAAATTGGATATTTGAATTCCTCTTGGGAAAATATCCAATTTCAAAAAAACAATCGTTCGAAACAGAGTCCAGAAAGTGAAGTTATGATCATTTTAAAATCAACAAAAGTTCAACATTTTTTCTGGAAACGACCGCATGGTTTTCAAAATTTCATCCAAAATTTATTTGGATATTATTCATTACAAGAAGATAAAGTGGATATGTGTGGAAATATCAATGATGCATATACTTCATCAGATCCATGCATACATCTACATCTTCAACAAAATATTCAAAGAGCACAAACTTGCACAGTTGCGAGGTCTTCTTGGAGTGAAGGACATGGTTGCTTAGCAATTCCCTTTTGTTCCTTATCATTTTTTATTTTATGAATTGTAATTTGAGTGAGGGTTTTGTTCCCATGAGGTGTTCCTTCTTTCCTCATTTATTTCAGTGTATCTTTTGTATTTGGGTACCTAACATGGCCTCATAGCTGGGACCCATTCTTTATTTTCACCATAGTGATGTTCAGGGGGCGTGTTGGAGTTACTTCACACACACCTAGGATTTATTTTTCCTAAGGTTATTCCTTGTTTGTTAGTCATAATCAGTCATTATCCAGTCTCCTATATTTTAGGGGAGAATATTCCACTTGGAGAACATTCTCTTTTAGTTGACACTTCAGTTTGACTAGTTGAGTTGAGTTTAGATGTTGCATTGGTTTTGTCACCATGCAACATTGGGATCATCACCAACTCACTAATCTTTGTTCAGTCAGTTAATTGAAGACTAGTTGACTAGTTAACTCATCTAGGTGGCAGTTCACTCCCATAACTGCCTGAGAGATTAGACTAGGTGGCAATTTACTCCTGTAACTACTGGTGTGTGTCCAGATCACTGTAGACCACCACTATGGATCATTAGTTACTTATGTAGCCTATATATATGGTAAATTATTCACTCTTTGAGTGTGGAATACAGTTAATGAGAATTATTCCATTCTTTCTCTCTTGATTCTTCTTTCTCAATTTCTCTCTGCAAATGTGTGTGGTATTTTCTAGCTAGATCTATTATGTGTAGGTTCAACACATTTACAGTAGACACCTCCTTGTTCCTCAGAATAGTCGTTAGACTTGAGACCTTAAATGGTTAAAATCAATTGGAACCTGGGATTGAGCGTTTCTTATGTGTCCTGGAGGTCCTAACCTTGTAGGGTAAGTTGGGCGGGTAGTATATTATGTGATTCTTGTGATTATCTTTAAGATCCTTATGATTCGTTATTTTATCTTATGTTATCTTGGTATCTCTGATGATTGTCCTTATGAGATGTGTTGATCATTTAAGATTCGTACTGCTATGCGTCGTCATTAATTGCAGAAAGCAATGATGTTGGGCTACCGTTAATTATTGTGTTAATGCATCAATATGCGTGTTGTGGTTCATGGTGATGATGTGTCATCATTGTGTTGTATTTGATTATTAATGCATTATTATTGTTTCGTTAATATATGTGATTGATGTGTTGCTGATGTTGCTATTTATTATGATGTTTAATTTCCTAACACAACAATAAAAGCAATTTTTTTTTTACCTGTTGTACGTTTCTTTTATTTTTGTAATGGTTGGGCCGTTACATATGGTATTAGAGCAAGGTTCAACCCCACGACTTGGGATCATTACATCTTCCAATGTGCAACCACTTGATTATAATTTATCACTAATTATTTTGAATTGTATTTGTTTAGGTAATCATGGTTAGATGATGCCGCAGAGGTAGATGATAGGGTTCTAGGGGAGGAGGCGTGATGCCTCTTGTATCATCCACGCCAGAGGGGTCTAACCTCCAAGGAGAAGAACAAGTCATCAGACATGAACATATAGCTATGGGGGATGTGGTTGGGTTGTTGAGGTCCTTTCAGAGGATGTCAGAGGCCTTGATTAACCGTTTGGATAGAGATGAGGCTAGGGCGTCAGTACCCCCTAAGGGTCCACCACGCGCCCCGGCCGATACTGGTAGCATTCATCGAGAACTCGAGAAGGTCAAGTTTCCCAAGTTATTGGGTGCCACAGACAACACAACCACCGAGGCATGGTTGGAGAATATGGAGATGTGCTTTTCACTTCATGACTATACCTCCAACATGAAGGTCTGTGTGGCGGTCTTTCAGCTAAAGGGGAGCGCTCTTATATGGTGGAAGATGCTCCTTCCACAATTGAACATGGCTATCGAAGACGTGTCATGGGAACTGTTCGATGAGCAGTTCCGGGGGAGGTATCTGTCTGAGGAATTCATTGAGCGTCAACTCAATGAGTTTAACACCTTATGACAGAGTGATCATATGGTGCCTGAGTATGAGGCCCATTTCATGGATATTATTAGGCATGCTCCACATATGAACACTAAGAAGCTTAAGGTCAACAAGTTTGTGTTCGATGTTAATGTCAACATTCAGGTGAAAGTGAGGATATTAATGCCTCAAACATTGCACAATTCTGTCCAGAAGGCCCTCATAGTTGAGGAAGATTTATTCAACGGGGGACAGAGTAGGACTCCTATGAGAAAGATGGGACAGGAAACAACTAGTACAAAATAAAATCATACACTGGATAGACATCCATCAGGGTATCGAGGCGCACCGAGAGGATCCACGTTCACGACACCACGACGATCGACGCCTCAACAGTGGACTCCCTATAGAGGACCACAACACCATAAAAAATGTCGACCGCAACAATAACAATTCAGGCTTGTTCAACAGAACATAACAAGGTTATAGGTTGGTGGGCCATCAAGTTCTACTTCGGGGACCAGGAGTACTGGACCGAAGACCGGGTGTTGGACATGTGGAGAGCCACATTGATCTAGATTATTTTCAGCACAAAATGAGAGTGGTGATATAATAAAACAATGTATAGAGATATCACAGATATCCAATAATATAATAGAAATGTATCAAATATGCAACCATAAACACAGAGATAGAGTAATACAAAATTTTCTATTAATGAGCAAAAATGTACAAAGACTTTAAAAATACAGAGTGAAAGACTCGCTAGAATGGTGGTAGCTTATCTATGAGAAGAGATGTGTTCGCTACTTGAATTCAAAAGAAGATGATTTTAGAATGAGGCTCCAAAGGAATTTTTTATCATAAAGAAAATCCAAAACCCTAACCTCGGAAGATGAAAATCCAATAGTTTTGTGGACCCCATTTTGGGTAGTTTGGTGTATCAACTTCGCGAGGGTGTAACTTTGGCATACGATCTCCGTTTTGGGTGCACGATATATTGTTGGAAAGGTATCGTCGAGGATATTAATTTGGGGGGGATAAATAATTCCTTCAGATATCATTAAGATTATCGATCCTGAAAAACCTTAATTTAGGCCCTCAAAGTTAAAACTGCTAAAAAAAATAAATTGCCAAAATTGCCAGAAAATGTTTTTGAGCGAGTTGGAAAAGGTGGGTGGCCAACGATATACACCTAGATAAATCCTCCATCCTTAGGAAGAAATGGTATCCATTGTGTTTAGTGCCCGAGGGAGAGGGACACGCATTTGCTAAATCTGCATCTTGATGAGCTGCTTTCCTTGTTGGAGAAGTTGCGTTGCTTAGCTTGTTGAAGGTTGTCATGAACATTTGGCTGGATGGGTTGGACCTTTTTAACCAGTCTGGATACATGAGATTATTGTGTGTAGAAGGAATCTTTACACTTTCCTGCAATCTTTTTGAATTTCTTCTGTTGGATAGAAGGTGCTTGGGCCAAGGCTGTAGTGATTGCAATATCCTTTTGTTCACCTTTTGACCAGATTGTGAAGAAGCTGAACTTTGTAGTATGAGATACTACCTTGCGGAACTGTTTAGGTGGAACAATAGTCGAAAATACCTCTGGTACTCTGTAGAGATGACCTCTTAGAGAAACAATGACACTGCGAGATTGAGACTCATAAACAACATGGCGCTTCCACATATATGGTTGGCCCAAGAGAACATCACAGACATCCAGTGGGGAAACATCACATAATACCTCATCCTTGAAGGGATGGATGCCGTATGACAATCAACACTGTTGGATGACACAAATATATCGTCCTTGGAAAAGCCACCCGATGTTGTATGGCTGCGGGTGTGGTGTTGTCGACAATCCCAACTGTTTGATGACCTCTACTGAGATGAGGTTCTTATGGCTTCCACTATCAACAATAAAATGTAGAGCGGTCCCCTTCAACCACATCTGTTAATGAAAAAGGTGCTCCCCCTCTTCAAAATATGTTGGTTCTTTTGGTTGAATTGTTGTGGTCACGACAATGGCAGTGGGGTCTGCGTTGATGATCTGTCTTTCACCAGTATTTTCAGAATCTGATTCTGAATCAGGGTTGACTCCTTGTATTTGATCTTGGCCACCAATGACTGTTTTCAGTGACATTCATCAGTGTTGTGCCAGGGGATTTTGTGGAAATCATACCATTTTCTGGTTTCCTTCTTTGTCTTCCCATGACCCTTCTTTTCTTGTGGGTTGGACTGGTTTTCGAGAGACTGTTTGTTAGGGCCATCTTTATCATACTTTTGTTGTTTTAGATTTGCAGACCCAAACTCCCGTTTGTTCTGGTGATTAAACTTTTGCTGGATTTTAACAACATATCGATAAGCAACACTGAGTGATGAGATGTCCAAAAAATCCATTTCAGTTTGGATGTATTTGTGTAGAGCCCCACGGTATTTCAGAACCAAATGTTGTTCAGAGTCTTTGATACCCATCTTGGTGAGCAAGGTATGGAAGGTATTGGTGAACATCGAAACTGCTTGGCCCCTCTCTTTCTGCAGTGTGGTCCATCTCATGTACTGGTCCTCATAGTTTCCAATAGGGTAATACTGTTCCTTTACCACATCCACAAAAAAATACCAAGTGGGTTCGACCCCATATATTCCAGACTCTTCTGTGGAACTTTTCTCCCAATAAGTTTCCCACCAATGTTTAATATAGGGGAGAGATTTAAGGAGTGCAAAGGGGATATTTTCCGTGTCGAAAAAATTATGAACAAAGAAATAACCTTCTAACAAATTTAACCATTTGTCTAGGGCATCCGCATCTATCTGACCTTCAAATACAAGAATATCAAAATTAACCTGTACCTTGAAAGAAGAGGTGCTTCCAAAGTGTATTTTTGATGAATATGCACCTGTTTCTATCGATAGGCATCGAAGGATGTGGGAAAAATTCTCCAGCATTTCGTCTCTTTGTCACGTGAGAGCTTTCTCAAGCAACATATTGATAGAATCCTCTGCTCCATCATTTTTATTTTATTCTGCCATGGAGGGTTTATTGGACGTGCGAGAGAGATTTTATTCAAGAGAAACAAGATCGAGACCCAACTTGATATACTCGAACCTCGTCGAGGACATGCACTGAAAAATGATCAAGAGCAACCTGCTCTGATACCACTGATCCAGATTATTTTTCGCACGAAATGAGAGACGAGATATAATAAAACAATGTATAGAGATATACCATATATTCAATAATATAGAAGAAATGTATCAGAGATGAAACCATAAACACAGAGATACAATAATACACAATTTTCTATTAATGAGCGAAAATGTACAAAGACTGTAAAAATACAGAGTGAAAGACTCGCTAGAATGGTGGTAGCTTATCTCTGAGAAGAGATGTGTCTGCTACTCCAATTCACAAGAAGATAATTTTATAACAAGACTCCAAAGGCCTTTTTTATCATAAATAAAATCCAAAACCCTAACCCTGGAAGATGAAAAGCCAACAATTTTGTCGACCCTGTTTTGGATAGTTTGGTGTATCAACTTCCCGAGGGCGTAACTTTGACATACGATCTCTGTTTGGGGAGCATGATAGCTCGTTGGAAAGGTACACTTGAGGAGATTCATTTAGGGGGATTAGTCATGCATTTAGATATCATTAAGAAGATTTATCCCAAAAAACCTTCATTTAGGCCTTCAAAATGCCCCTATACGTTAAAACTGCTAAAAATAGTAAATTGCCAAAATTGCCAGAAAACTATTTTGAACGAGTTGGAAAAGGTGGGTGGCCACCGATATCCACCCAGATCACACATTACCAGCGTGACTTCTGAGTTGAGAGGGCCAGAGAAGCCAAATCAGATGGACACACTACCGTAGGATATTTGGGAAAGGACCATCCAGTTCATGCAACAGTGAATAACCGCTAGGTCGAGCACCCGTCTACTGTGCTTGAGACGTCAGGTACCATCGTTGACCAAAACTTTAGTATTTTGATAGATCCAGGTGCTACAAAGAGTTTTATTTCTGGTTCAACGCTAAAAATAATTAAGGTAAGGGCAGTTGAACATGATGAGTTTAGCTACATGGAAATGGCTTCAGGAGCCAAACAAAAGGTTGGAGGAAAGGTTACAGACTATAGCCTTAACCTGGGATATTTTGTCATGAAGGCCAACCTATACATCACGATCTTAGGATATTATAACTTTGTAATCGGTATGGACTGGTTGGAATCGCATGGGTTGATACTCAACTATAAGATGAAATGGTTGAGTTTGATTGATGATGAGGGACATAGATGAGTTATTGTAGGAATAAACCAGGGAGTTTCCATAAGGTTCATCTCTTCGCTAAAACGATGGAAGAGCATGCACAAGGGATGCAAGATATATGAAATCCTTGTGTTGAATGAAAAGGGCGTGGTGGAAGGACTAGAAAACCTTTTGGTAGTATGATAATTTGTGGATGTATTCCCAGAGGAGTTACCAGGGTTGTCACCTGAGAGGGAATTGGAATTTACCATAGACCTAAAACCTGGAACTGAACCGATAGAAATAATGTCGTATCGGATGTCGACCTCTGAGTTATAGGAGTTGAAAATGAAACTGAAGGATTTGATGGACCTAGGACTTATATGTCCAAGTGTGTCACCTTGGGGTGCACCTGTTATTTTCATATGGAAGAAGGGTGGGTCATGGAGACTTTGCATTGACTACCGTCAATTGAACAAGGAAGCTATCAAGAACCAGTATCTATTTCCAAGAATAGACAATCTGTTTGATCAAATGAAAGGCACGACAGTGTTTTCGAAGATCGACTTGAGATCAAGGTATCACTAGTTACGGATCAAGGAGGAAGACATTCCTAAGATCACCTTCAAGACGAGGTTTGGACATTACGAGTTTGTCATTTTACCGTTTGGACTGAAAAATTCCCTAGGGGTATTCATGAGCTTGATGAATGGGGTGTTCCGTGAATACTTGGAAAAGTTTGTTTAAGTATTCATTGATGATATTTTGATATAATATTGGACGATGGAAGAACATGACAAACATTTGCGCTTGGTACTACAGTGTCTACAACAGAACAAATTATATGTGAAACTGTTGAAATGATATTTTTATCAATCGGAGATTCATTATTTAGGGAATGTCATCTTTGACGAAGGTATTTATGTACATCCAGTGAAGGTAGAGGCTATTATGGAATGGAATGTTCCAATGAAAGTACCTGAAGTACGCATCTTCATGGGTTTAGTGGGATATTATCGACGGTTCATCGAGGGTTTTTCGAAGATAGCAAATCCGATTACAGAATTGCAGAAGAAGAAAAATAAGTTTGTATGGTCTGAGAAATGTGCGGAAGAATTTTGAAGGCTCAAGGAGCTGTTGATGAAAACACTGATACTAAAAGTCCCTGACATGGACAAGGACTTCTTGGTATGCACAGACACATCCAAGGAAGGCTTAGGAAGAGTCTTGATGCAAGACGATCGAGTGATCGCTTACATGACGAGAAAGTTAAGAAAGCATGAGGAGAACTACATGACGCATGATTTGGAGTTGTTAGCCATTGTGTATACCTTGAGAGTTTGGAGACACTACCTAATTGGATGAAAATTTGAACTAAAAATGGACCAGTGTGGTTTACAACACAGTTTTATGCAAAGTGATCTGAATGTGTGACAAGGGCGTTGGTCAGAACTGCTTAGGGAGTACGACTTTGAGATTACCTACATAAAAGGAACAATGAATAGAGTGGCAGATGCATTGATTCAGAGACCACACATATGTTTGTTGATACCTCTTAAGATGAATCTACATGAAATGATTCTAACTATACAATGCGACGATGACTAGTATAAATAGGTTAAGAAATTTATTGGACAAGACACCATGTTGGTACCAAATTTTGAGGGATTTACTATGGAAAATGACGGATTAATGAGATATAATAACCAGATTTACGTACCACCCAATGACGAGTTGAGAAGTTTGATCTTAAACAAAGATCATAGAGCTGTGTACATGGCTCATCCTGGAGTCATGAAGATGAGCGCATACCTTAAACCCTTATTCTTCTGGAAAGGAATGAAGGCAGACATAGTCAACCACGTGGAGAGATGTCTAGAATGTCAGTAAGTCAAGGCTGAACATAGACATCCGACAAGATTACTACATCCATACACTGTTCCAAAATCGAAATGGGAGGTCATTTTTATGGACTTCATTTTTGGATTGCCATTGAATACAGGGAGGCACAACTCAATTTTCGTGGTTGTTGACACTCTGACGAAGAGTGCGCATTTTATCCCTGTGCGTATGACGTATCAAGTGCCATACATAGATAGAGTTTTTATCAGAAAGATAGTGAGACTACATGGCCTGCCTAAAAGTATCATATCCGATTGAGGATCGATGTTTATCAAATGATTTTGGACTAGTTTCCATGAGGCCTTGGGAACCCAACTTAATTTTAGTACCTCTTATCACCTAGAGACAGATGGGTAGAAAGAAAGAACAAGCCAAATATTGGAAGATATGTTGTGTATGTACGTGATGGACCAACAAAAGTGTTGGGAATATTTATTGCTACTGGTAGAGTTTGCATACAACAACAACTATCAAAGCACCATTAATATGGTGCCTTTTTAGTTTCTTTATGGGAGATCGTGTCAGATACCTTTGAGTTGGGATCAAATTGAGGATAGGGTCCTGATAGGACTAGAAACGATTGAAGAAATGGAAGAGAAAATGAAAATGATAAGACAAAGGATCAAGGAAGCAAAGGATTGGTAGAAGAGTTATGTTGATGCACATCACGTTGACCATAGTTATGAGGTTGGCGAGGGAATCTTCTTGCGGGTGAAACCACACAAGAGTTCGATAAAGTTGGGTAAGGGCACTAAACTCTCTCCTAGGTTCATGGGACCTTTATAGGTTGTGGAAAAGAAGGGGACTGTGGCCTATTGACTAGCCTTTCTTGATTCTTTGAGGTGTATAGATGATGTTTTTCATGTATTTGTTTTGAGACATTATGTTAGTGATCCTACACATGTGATTGACATGAGGTCTTTGTATGTATTAGACAAGGGTGCGCTCACAACAAAGCCAATCCAAATTATGGACTATCGCATTCGACACCTACGACATCAAACAATCGATCAAGTCAAGGTCCAGTGGGAAAATTATAGTCCACACTCAGCTACCTGGGAGGACACATATGATATGCGTCAACAATTTCCATTTTGGTTTGATAGATATACATTTAGATATTGTCAGATATATTATTTATGCACTTGTATACTGTGTAACTTCAGGACAAAGTTTAAAATAAGAGGGGGTGTATGTAACATACTGATATTGCGTGCACCTGATGTGATTTATTCTTTGAGGACACTTGCGTGCAAGTGATCCGATTCATTATATGATTTTCTGCTTCGCTTGTGGATTCGAATGATGATGATTATGGATTATGATGTTATGTCATTTGATTACCTATGTATAGACAAGTGCTATTGATGAGTTTATATTGAGTGTGTAGGACACTTGACATATTGAGGATGTCGATGGTGTCATTGGACCTCCTTGGAATCCATATCAAGTCAAGGAGTGGACTGTATATGGTTTGGGTATTTCTGTTTACACATATGTGACATATGACTGGGTATAATATGATGTTTTTTATGGATCGTTGAAATGTTTTGTTGATGGATGCAGGTTGACGATTTCTTGCTAATCAGACTCACATTAGGAGTAAAGGGGCCATGCAAAACAACTAGAGATATTGAGGGAGAGGTGTGGAAAGATCCCTGCCATAGCCTACTAGCACTCTCACCATGGCTCGAATTATAGGTTAATGATTACCTAGTTCGAGAGATCCACGATGTCGTGAGAGAAGATTGAGATAGTCGCTCATGAAGATTCTAAAGGGTGCACAATAAGGTAGGGTCCTTAGTCTCCCACAAGGCTGCCTGATGGAGTATTGACTCCAAGGGTTGGACATCTACCAAAATTAGTCAAAAGGCAAGTGGCACCCTTGGATCACGTAGTTCCTATTGAAGGGCATGTCACATAAATGAAACATGAATAAAGGAGAGTGGCACCCTTGGAGCACGTAGTGCATCTTGAAGGGCACGTCTTTATTTTTTTAAACATAGGTGAGTCAATGAATCTAGGTCCCTAGAAAACAATATTTTATTTTGATGTCGTCATCCTTAAAATAAATTGGGTATGAGTAAAGTTATTAATTGCAATTTTTCCCTTGAAAAAAAATGCTAAGCCTAGTTGGAATTAAAGCCTAGGTCTAAGTAGGGTATGCGAACTAAAAATTAACTAAGCAATTAATAAAGGGGGGATGAAGAAAACAAATTCAAATTTAGAATTTAAAGGAGAAATAATTTATCTAAGAAGTAATTACTGTTTATATGCAAAGACATGCTAATTTGGATCTGTTATCGCTCAGTTTGTAGGAGGGGTTTAGGTAGCTTGAAGTCAAGGCTCAAACTGGTGTAACAAGAGCTTCCCCACCCACTGTCACCTCGATGGGGAGCTCTTTCTATTTAGGGTGGCTAATTCCAAGGGAGACGTCCCTAGTAATCTGGGTTTCTGAAAGGGCTAAAGGTCTAAAGGATCAAGATAAGAGTTTCCTTTCACAGATTACTGCCAAGAGAGATAGTCAAAGGTGAAGGTATTCCACTGAGAAAGGCACCTGTTTGCGAGACAAGACAAATAAAACTAAAGATGTGCTGCAGTGGTTAGTACTTCAAACATCAATGACTACCTTTAACACATATGAGCAATGATGAAAGTAATTATTGACAAAGTCAATGATTGCAATTAAAACTTATATCTTATGTCACTTCTTCAATAAATACAAAATGATAAGGGCATTCAATGTACACAATCAATCCTTGTTATATCACAATGCAATAAATATCACACATCTGCTCATATATAAATATTGTTGCTGCGTCACTATTGCAGATTTAGGGTGACGTCAGCCCTAGTATTAGGTCAATTCTTGAAGAAAATGAGAGGAACGTTTTGTCAAATAATCTTGTGAAAATACTCAGCAACTCAAAGCCTATCAAGAAGGGTGACAATGTCAAAATGTTTCAAGGCCAAACAAGGGTTTTAACAAGTATGACATCACCTATATTGTTGTTGGTTAGGGTTAGGTTAGCTAGTCAAAGAGGTGGATGTTTGGCTAAATTGACCAATGAAAATGATTAAAACCTCTATGGCTATCAAGGGATGAGTCAGCCACAACTTTTAGTCCAAACAAAAGTTCAAAATAAGGCAAGACGTCATCAACAATTAGGGTTAGTCTAGATGCTAGGGTTAGTTAGGGTTTCAAATTTAAAGAGTTTGAAAGAGTTGTTTTGAGAACTAAGAGCTCAACGCTTTAGTTTTAGACTAGTGCCTTAGGGTAAATGGAGTCAAGGAGTAAGGCTAATGGCTTGGGAGAATCTAAATCTAAGGACGGGAAGGTTAGGTTTAATGGTGCTGCAATGGTAGGGCCACCAAATCAAAACCCTAAGGGGAGGA
>JZKD02S1673696.1:294559-336613 GCA_000966675.3 Picea glauca | reverse complement strand
GAGATGGGCCCTCCAGGGCCATGCTCAAGTCAATCCGCTCTCGGTACTCCATGTCTAGGACCATGTGGGCCTCGAGACATGATCTCCTAGTTATCCCTAGGTATCGGGGATAACAGGAACTTAGACAGAAAGGGGAAATTAATGCAAAAAGGAATGTGGAACATAGAAGGGAATCCAGTCTAGAGAAATTTCCTAAATAAAACTCAACTAAGCTTTAAGAAAGGCATCAATCATTAAAGGAAATTAAGGGAATAAAGGGACAATAAGGAGTGTTTTTAGGAACGCTTTTAGGTGGGTGAGGGAAATTGGAAAATTAATTTAATTAATTAAATGAATTTTTGGTGCAACTAAGGGATTGGGTGACAAGTGTACGGGGGAGAGTTTTTACTAATTAAAATTTAATAAAAAAATTTAACGTGCATTTGGAAAGTGGTCACTAAGAGAACTCTATAAAAGTAATGGCAGATAAGAATGGATCACGACTGGTATGCGTAAGGTTATGCTGCCAAAAATTTCTTGACTAAATTTTCTTATGGGAGTTGGGATACCCAGCTCAAATAGAGAGTGGTAGCTTGACATTGCGAGGAGAGCTGGGAGCTATCCTTTATCTGGTTGTGTGTGTGGACTCTTTGTGGCTTGGGGGGGTAAGGGGGAAGAAGAGTACCCCTAACGTTGGCTGGTAGGTACCGACGAGGTCTCAACGATTAGCAAGCGGGAGTAGGGAGGATCGCCAACAACCGAATATCATCAACAAGTGCATCCGCCAGTTACGGTACACATGTTTAAATTTGCAGTGGTAAATTAGTTAGAAAATTGCACCTAGATTTATGCATTGATGGAAATTGAATGGATTCCTGATATTAATTGGGAAATTTTGCTTGATGTGGTTATCTTGGGTGTTTTTTTTATCTTGATGTTTGCTCATCCTTTAGATCTAGTTTTCATCTTTGCGCTTGGTGTTTTTTTCCTTCTGCACTTGCTCAAATTTTAAATCTAGTCATTATCTCCATGCTTGGGGTGTCACTACCAATTGTCCTTTTTTCTTCTTTTTCCCTGCAAGTTCGATTTTGTCTGCTCAAATTTTACACTCCTTGTATAGCGAAAAATCCCCTGGATACCTCAACGTTTTCCTTGGGTATTTTCTTACCCTAGTTGACATGCAATCAACCAACCCCAATGATGGAGGAACTCCATATTTATCCGAGTGTTGCTACCAGTTTTTCTCTTCTTTGTTTTCTAAAGGACGCCCATGAAGAAACCCACACGTTCTAGTCTCTTTTTCTACGTTGATTTAATTTTTTCCCAGAGTCTGAGGCCTCCTTGTTCCTCAGAACAATTGCCAGTCTCGAGACCTTAAATGGTTAAAATCAATTGGAACCTGGGATTGAGCATTGCTTATGTGTCCTAGAGGTCCTAACCTTGCAGGGTAAGTTGGGCGGGTAGTATATTATGTGATTCTTGTGATTATCTTTACGATCCTTATGATTTGTTATGTTATCTTATGTTATCTTGGTGCCTCTGATGATTGTCCTTATGAGATGCGTTGAGAGTTTAAGATTTGTACTTTTATGCGTCATCATTAATTGTAGAATGCAATGATATTGGGATGTTGTTAATTATTGTATTAATACATCGATATGCGTGTTGTGGTTCATGGTGATTATGTGTCAACATTGTGTCGTATTTGATTATTAACGCATTATTATTGTTTTGTTAATATATGTGATTGATGTGTCGCTAATGTTGCTATTTATTATGATGTTTTAATTTCCTAATGCAACAATAATTTATTTTTTTTACCTGTTGTACATTTCTTTTGTTGTCGTAACGGATGGGCTGTTAGACAAATGGATCCAAAAAGGCATAAAATTCAAAGTTCTTGGATTCAGAAGAAACCAACACCATCGATTAGTTCTCATCGTGCTAATTCCAACAATATATTGTTTTTCGAAAATGGACTCTGTATGGCGAAGTTATTGCAGTATGAAGTTTTTCCCAAATAGGCAAAAAAAGTCAACAATCAATAGTCCGTAGTGCTAACGTCAGCAGTACATCAACATGAAAGGGAATATGATGTCAACATGGCAACACCATAGGCTGTCACATGGCATGCATATTTGGCATTTTCAGGGTTTGTGTTGGCATGGTACAAATTCGACACATGGACTGTACAGACACTAACGTGGAAATATGTATGATGACATGGGCCAATGACAAGTTGATGTGTGGCAGTGACATGGTGATAGGTGGCAGGCTCTGGGCCTGACGCGTGGCATACGGTGATGACTGTGCAGGCTAACTGGACAAGGTGACTGTGCGTTGACTGTGTGTACGGGACCAATCCAGAGTCGACACGTGGCCCAATCATAGGGCACCACGTGGCACCCTATATCAAGCCAATAAGGCATGGTCAAAAAATTGTTTCCACATCCAGTAGATTTGAACCCTCGACCTCTAGGCATGGGAAATGAATTCACCAAATGCGCTAGCCACTCGAGCTACTTTGTTACTTGTTAATACAAGCAACATTTATATTATTTAAAGTTGATTTGGGCACGGATTTGGGGATAAGCCCCGATCGGTGGGGGATAGACCGTACTCTTAGCACTTCCATGTGACCAGGACTAGATGACCATGGGCATGGTGCATTGGATCAATGTTCGACCACATGGACCAGGAGCATACGACCGAGGATCCAGGGAAAAGGGATTAATCGTTTAGCACTTGTCATGCCAACACTCGACCACATGGTGTTCCACACGAATAGGGGCCTGGAGAAAAGGGGCACAACCAATAATTTGGAAAAAGTGGGTTTTGGACTATAGTATTTGGATTTTTTTATTTATTTTAGCCCGAATTTAGTGGGATTTTGCCCATTATTGGAGGATCTGGAGCCCAATTTGAGGCCATATCTTGGGAGGAAGTTGGGATAGGATCCCCAACCAAAATTATATATAAACCATGTGTTTTTGACATCCATGAGAGGTTTAGATCAGAATAATTATGCCAAGTTGTGAAGTTCAAGCCATTTTTATGCAGGGAATCCATTGAGGAATCAAACTTTGGAGGCCATTTCTAGGAGCTACGCTCAACCTTTTTCAATGTTGTTAGTTGTGTTGGATTCTTGAGGTTGAGCAGAAAATGGTCAAACTAGTTTGTAATACAATTGATGTACTTTTTATTTACTTTTGAAACATTGAAGATTAATAAGAAAGCATCCCTCACTGAGACAAAGACCTGAAGATGTAGGCAACTTTGCTAAACTCCGTTAACAATATTTGGCATTATGGTTTTCTTTTATTAATGTTCATTTGTTGTTCTGCATTCTTTATGAAGGTTACAACATTTGTTCATTAAATATTCTTCTTCTCTTCAATTTCTAAATGGTAAATCAACTCATGCAAAATACTTAACCAAGTCTTTAAAAGATCATTTTCGGATCAAGAGGCTTCCTAAAATTGCTTCCAATTCCAGCTGTAACCATCTTCGACTCAAATGGGGATGGAATAAAGATGACCAGTATTTGCTAAGCCAAGAGGAATCATGGAAGATACCATTTTGTAGAATAAGGATACTATTAAAAATATCATTGAATGAAAATTTAAGGAGAAAATGTGGTGTTATAAAGAGTTAGAGGAAAAAATAAAATTAAGGCATTATAAGGAGGTAATCAACCCTAATCAAGAAGATCGAAATTATCTCTTTGTTTTGACAAGTGTAAAGAAAAAAAGAAAGCATTTCTAAGATAAGAACAAATTCTCACGAGCTCCATAGTGAAACTGGAAGTTGGTCAATTCCTAAAATTTCCTGGGATGAAAGAGCATGTCACCTTTGTGACACTAACAAGGTTGAAGATGAAAAACTCTTTCTCTTATGTTGTCCATCCTATAATCATATTAGATCTCAATTTCAAAATATTTGTCACACTACCAACCTCCCTAACCTTTTAACTCAACAAATCTATGGTGATCTTGGAAAGATTCTCTTAATGTTTTTTGAAAACAAATTTTTATTATAAAGAATTGCAAGTAATCTCATACCCTCTTAAGGTTTGATAAATCAATTCAGTCTTAGTGGATGTTAATCATCATCATCATCATCATCATAATATTTAATTGTTAAATAAAATTAAAATGAAAGAAATGCCAGTTTGTATATAATATGGATTAATGTTTTTACGAAATTGATCTTATAAATGATCACTTATTCCAATAGCAAATACTTCATAAAAAGTGTTTCCTAAAATTAATATATCATATCATAAATTTAAAATGAATGAGAGGGTGAATCTACGAAACTGGATAACACTTTTTGGCATAAGAAATCCTCGATGGAGGTTACCTCTATCGAACTATAAAGTTCGATTGAGATCCTTCTTTTCATAAAACAACAAAAATCGACTGTGAAGTCCTTATTTTTATTTGGAACAATGACACACAGAAACATGGATTCAACTATTTCATCTTAGATGATGGAATTGATGCCAATGAACTTGTGATTGATCTATTCCATGGTGTATAATTTTCACACTTTCATTTCATATTATATTTTTTAATTTATTTTCTTTTAAAAGTTATACTTGTTTTTTTTCCATTGTTCAAAAGACACTCCATTATTACCATAAAAACTACACAGTCATTTTTTTTAAAGATATGTGGGATCTTTGTGGAAATTTCCTCTTTAAAATGATATTTTTGGTTTTTCAAATTATATAAATAATAATGGGATTTAAATATTAATTGGTAATAATAAAAAACATAATTTTCCATAAAAATATTTAAAAAATAAGTGAGATGGAATAAGCTTTGTATACACACTCAATTAACGTGAACAAAAGTCATTCATGATTTTTTATGGAATTTTGCAAAGACAAATATTTAATTAAATGGAAATTTAACACATTAAATGCTATTAATATTTTAAAAAATATATCTTAAAAAAGACAACACAATTTCTTAAAAATTGATATAGTGCATATATAAATATACATGAGTTTGTAAAACTTCAATTTTAAAAATATGTAAAATATCAATTTTTTATAATCACATTTTTTTAAAAGCAAAAGTTACTATTAAAATATAAACAAAATTTGTTAGAGAGGCCCGAGGCACTTCAATGCGAGCCGTAGTTTTTGAGAGTCATAAAGTTTGTTGGTGTCCCAGTGGGAAAGCAAGATGGGAGCCTTTAAAACTAAACTCTAGCATTCCAAAACGATCAAAAAGAGATAAAAGACATATTTTTAAAAGGATTAAAGTAGGACATATCTAGAAAACAAAAGTAGCACTCTTCGAACAAAAAAGAGTTGAAGTAAGACCATGAAAAGGAGATGGAAATCACAAACATCAAGGAGGGGGAACCTGAGAGGAAAAAATAGAATTTCGAGCTACTGCTCCCCCAACTGAATGGATTAGGACAAGGTCATCCTTTGAGGAGCCCTCTTGAGATAGCTAAATAACGCCCCCATTTTTCTTAGCTATCCATGAAACTAGCGTGGGAAACAACCTGTTTTGCTTTTCCAAAGATTCAAGCACCTGGAAAAATTTGTTGGAGTCATTCGCCCTAGCTAAAATTCCTTAGGAAACCAGGAAACCAAAGTTTTGGTATGCCAATAGAACTCCACAATGTAGTAGAATTTTGTGCCCCTATTCCTGCTGGACACCAAGTCTTTAATGAAATATCCCGCTTGCTGGTTAATATCTGCATCCTCTTGAAAAGGCCTGATTACTTTCATGCCTTTCTCGATGGGTTGAATAGTAGCATGAGCAGAGGGGGACACATAATTCAAGTATAGAGTTTCCACTTATTCAACTTCAATGGTAAGGAGGTAAAGAAAATTAAGGTATTATAAGGAGGTAATCAACCCTAAACTAGAAGACCAAAATTATCTCTCTGTTTTGACAAGTGTAAAGAAAAAAAAAATATTTCTATGATAAGAACAATTTCTCACGAGCTCCATAGTGAAACCGGGCGTTGGCCAATTCCTAAAATCTCCTAGGATGAAAGAGTGTGTCACCTTTGTGATACTAATAAGGTTGAAGTTGATTTTTTTTTTTCTCTTAGATTGTCCAACCTATACCCAGATTAGATCTCAATTTCAAAATATTTTTCACACTACCAACCTCCCTAACCTTTTAACTCAACAAAACTATGGTGATCTTAGAAAGCTTCTCTTAATACTTTTCGAACACATAAATAAATTTCTAAATAATTGCAAGTAATCTCTTACCCTCATAATATTTAATTGTTAAATAAAATTGAAATGAAAGAAATGCCACTTTATATATAATATAGAATAATTTTTTTATAAAATCAATCTCATAAATTATCACTTATTCCAATATTCCAATAGTAAATACTTCATAAGAAGTATTTACTAAAATTAATATATCATATCATAAATAATCTATGAAACTGGATAACACTTTTTGGCATAACAAATCCTCAATGGAGGTTACCTCGTTCGATTGAGATCCTTTATTTCATAAAACAACAAATATCGACTCTGAGGCCCTTATTTTTATTTGCAACAATGGCACACGAGAATCTGGATTCAAATATTTCATCTTAGGTGATGGAATGGATTCCAATGGACTAGTGTATTCTCTATTCCATGATTTTTATTTGCAACAATGGCACACGAGAATCTGGATTCAAATATTTCATCTTAGGTGATGGAATGGATTCCAATGGACTAGTGTATTCTCTATTCCATGGTTTATAATTTTCACACTTTCATTTCGTATTATATTTTTTAATTTATTTTCTTTTAAACGTTACACTTGTTTTTTTTTTTTCATTGTTCAAAAGACATTCAATTAATACCATAAAAACTATACAATCAATTAAAAAAAAATATGTGAGATCTTAGTGGATATTTTCTCTTTAAAATGATATTTTTGTTTTTTAATTTATGTAAATAATAATGGGATTTAAATATTAATTGGTAATAATAAAAAACATAATTTTCCATAAAAATATTTAAATATAAGTGGGATGAGTAAGTTTTGTATAATTATGCTCAATTCATGAGAACACAAATCATTCATTAATTTTTATGGGAATTTGCAAAAACAAACATTTAATTAAATGTAAACTTAACACATTAAACACTATTAATATTTTAAAAAATATATCAAAATATAAATTGTTATACTGCATATCAAAATATACATGAGTTTTAAAAACTTCAATTTAAAAAATATGTAAAATATTAAATTTTTATAACCACATTTTTTTAAGCAAAAGTTTCTATTAAAATATAAACAAAATTTATTTGATAGGTTCAAGGAACTTCAATGTGAACCATAGGTTTTGAGAGTCATAAAGTTTGTTGGCTTGCCAGTGGGAAACCAAGGGAGCCTTCGAAATTAAACTCTAGCATTCCAAAACTATCAAAAAGAGATAAAAGGCAAAATTTTAAAAGGATTAAAGTAGGACATATCTAAAAAACAAGTAGCACTCTTGAGACAAAAAATAGCTGAAGTAAGACCATGAAAAGGAAATGGAAATCATAGACATCAATGGGGGGAACTTGAGAGAAAAAAATTATAATTCTGAGGTACTTCTCCCCCAACTGAGTGGATTAGGATGGTTTCATCCTTCGAGGAGCCCTCTTGAATCACTTGAATAATGCCCCCATTTTCTTAACCAACCATGAAACCAACATGGGAAACAACCCATTTTTCTTTTCTAAAGCTTCAAGCTGCTGGAGAAATTCGTTGGAATCATTCACCCTAGATAACATTTCTTAGGAAAACAAAGTTTTGGTATGCCAATAGAAATCCACAATTTGGTAGAATTTTGTGCCCCTATTCCTTCTAGAATGTAGGTCTGCAATGAAATCTCCCGCCTGTTGGTTAATATCCTCATGCTCTTGAAAAGCCCTGATTATTTTCACGACTTTCTCGATGGGTTGAATAGTAGCCTGAGTAAAGGGGAAGACTGAATTCCCCTACAAAGTTTCCACTTCTTAAGCTTCAGTGGTAATGAGGTAAAAATAATTAAGGTATTATAAGAAGGTAATCAACCCTAATCTAGAAGATCAAAATTATCTCTCTATTTTGACAAGTGTAAATAAAAAAAATAAGCATTACTATGTTAAGAACAAATTCTCATGAGCTCCATTGTGAAACTAGCTGTTGGTCAATTCCTAAAATTCCCTAGGATGAAAGAGCATGTAACCTTTGTGACACTAAGAAGGTTGAAGATGAAAAACACTTTCTCTTAGATTGTCCAGCCTATATTGAGATTATATCTCAATTTCAAAATATTTGTCACGCAACCAACCTCCATAATCTTTTAACTCAACAAAATTATGATGATCTTGGAAAGCTTCTCTTAATGCTTTTCGAACACAGAAACAAATTTCTAAAGAATTTCAAGTAATATTTAAATTCTTAAGGTCCGATAAACCAATTCAATCTCAGTGGATGTTAATCATCATCATCATTGTTGTCATAATATTTAAATGTTAAATAAAATAAAATGAAAGAAATACCAATTTGTATATAATATGGAATAATGTTTTTACAAAATCGATCTTATAAATTATCACTTTTTCCAATAGTAAATACTTCCTAAAAAGTGTTTCCTAAAATTAAAATATCATATCATAAATTTAAAATGAATGGGAGGTTGAATCTATGAAACTGGATAACACTTTTTGGCATAACAAATCCTCAATGGAGGTGAGGTTACCTCGATTGATCTATAAAGTTCGATTGAGATCCTTTTTTTCATAAAACAACAAAAATCAACTATAAGTCCCTTATTTTTATTTGCAACAATAGCACACAGGAACTTAGATTCAACTATTTCATCTTAGGTGATGGAATTGATGCCAATAAACTTGTGAATGCTCTATTCCATGGTGTATAATTTTCACACTTTCATTTCATATTATGTTTTTTAATTTATTTTCTTTTAAAAATTATACTTGATTTTTTCCATTGTTGAAAAAAACACTCCATTATTACCATAAAAACTTCACAATTAATTTTTGGTTTTTTAATTTATATAAATAATAATGAGATTTAAATATTAATTAGTAATAATAAAAAAATATAATTTTCCATAAAAATATTTAAAAATAAGTGGGATGGACTAATTTTTGTATATTGTGCTCAACTAAGGAACATAAGTCGTTCATTATTTTTTATGGAAATTTGCAAATACAAACATTTAATTAAATGAGAATTTAATACATTAAATGCTATTAATATTTAAAAAAAAATATATATCTTAAAAAACACAACACAATTTCTTATAAATTGTTGTAGTGCATATCAAAATATACATGAATTTTTTAAACTTCAATTTAAAAGATATGTAAAATATCAAAATTTTATAACCACATTTTTTCTAAGCAGAAGTTACTATTAAAATATAAACAAAATTTGTTAGAGAGGACCGCGACACTTCAATGTGAACCATAGGTTTTGAGAGTCATAAATTTTGTTGGCCTCCCAATGGGAAACCAAGGGAGCCTTCAAAATTAAACTTTAGCATTCCAAAACTATCAAAAAGAGATAGAAGACATATTTTTAAAAGGATTAAAGTATGACATATCTAGAAAACAAAAGTATCACTCTTGGGACAAAAAAGAGTTGAAGTAAGACCATGAAAAGCAGATGGAAATCCTAGACATCAAGGAGGGGGAACCTAAGAGGGAAAAATAGAGTTTTGAGCTACTACTCCTCCAACTGAATGGATTAGGATGGGGTCATCCTTTGAGGAGCCCTCTTGAGATTGTTGAATAACTCCCCCATTTTTCTTAACCAACCATGAAACCAGCATGGGAAACGACCTGTTTTGATTTTCCAAAGCTTCAAGCCACTGGAAAAATTCGTTGGAGTCATTCGCCCTAGCTAACATTGCTTAGGCAACCAAATTTTTGGTATGCCGATAGAACTCCACAGTGTGGTAGAATTTTATGCCCCTATTCCTGCTGGACAATAGGTATGGAATGAAATATCCCGCCCACTGGTTAATATACTCATCCTATTGAAAAGGCCTGATTCATTTCACATATTTCTTGATGGGTTGAATAGTAGCCTGAGTAGAGGGGGACACATAATTCGTGTACAGAGTTTCCACTTCTTCAACTTCAATGGTAATGAGGTAAAAGAAAATTAAGGTATTATAAGGAGGTAATCAACCCAAATATATAAGACCAAAATCATCTCTTTGTTTTGACAAGTGTAAAGAAAAAGAAAACAATGATAATATAAGAACAAATTCTCATGAGCTCCATAGTGAAACTGGGTGTTGGCCAATTCCTAAAATTCCCTACTGTAACATCCCGCTCTTGCAAGCACATGTTATTGAATTACTCTTTGAGGACACTTGCATGCAAGTGATCCAGTTATAGTACATGATTATTGTTTCGATTATGTATTTTTATGATGATGTTGATGGTCGTGATTTAATGCATTTGATATACATGTATTGACAGATGCTATTGACGAGTTTTCCTGAGTGTGCAGGATACTTGACAGATTGTGGATGCCGTTGGAATCAATGGACCTCCTTGGACTCCAGATTGAGTCAGGGAGTGGATTGTATTGGTTTGAGTATTTAATTTATGCATATGTGACATATGATCGATTATATTATGATGTTGTATATGAATAATTGATAGTGTTTCATTGATGGATGCAGGTTGACGAAAGCTTGCTAATATGAATCACATAAGGAGTAAAGGGGCCATGCACATAGACCAGATATTGAGGGAGAGGTGTGGCAGCCACCCTGTCACAACCTATTATCACTCATGTTGTGGCTCAAATTGTAGGTTAATGATTACCTATTTTGAGAGGTCCACGATGTCGTGAGGGAAGACTGAGATAGTTGCTCACATAGATTTCTAAGGGTTACACAATAAGGCAGGGTCCTTATTCCTTATAAGTCCTTAGTCTCTCACAAGGTCGCACGAATGGAGTTCTGACTCCAAGGGTTGGAAAAATACCAAAACTAGTCAAAGGAGAGTGGCGCCCTTTCAGCACATAGTGCATCTTGAAGGGCACGTCGCGGAAATAAAACTTGAGTCAATGAATCTAGGTGGCCTAGAAAACCTTGAGCGAATAATCAAACCTTGTATAGTATTTAAGCATTGACGGATTTAATTACTTAATTAAGGATTGCAATTATTAATTGTAAATCCCAAGTGAAAGTCTAAGCCTATTCAAAAATAAATCCTAATTCTAAGTTAGGTGAGAAGACTAAAACTAAATTATTAAATAAATCAAAAGGGGAAATGAGGTAAATAAATTCAAGAATTAAGTAAAATGAAACAATCCTAAATATTTGATTTAAGGAACATATGTGTAAGAAAATATTGAAAGGGAGTTTTTAAAATAATAAAGAAACAAAGATAAGAGAATGTGTACACATAGAAAGGAATCTAGAGTCTAGTTAAACACTAGTCTAACTAGAGAAGAATACTATTTTAACTCAACTCAGATTTAGTAAGGTGTCAATCATTAATTGGGAATAAGGGGAATAAAGAGACTACTAGGAGCGATTTAAGGAGCCCTGTTAGGAAGGGTGAGGGAAATTGAATTTAATTAAAATAAATTGAGGAATTTTCTTGTGCAACTTATGGAGAGGGTGTTAGCACAGGGGCAGACCTACGGTTCAACACTTCAACAATGCACCAACAAAATCCTAACTACCGACCCTTTCGGCAACACCTGCGAAGCAGATGCAATCTCACCCAAGGTAGAGGTAGGGGTGGTTGCAGAACTCTAGTGTCTGCAACCTTAGCTAGGACACAAATATGTGATTGTAACACCTTAACAGATCACTTAGTAGTTATAGATCATTAGTATTCAGTCTTAATTTACAGCACAGGTAAACCCTAACAACAGATCAACGCAGTAGTCTACAAGATCTAATACGCCCAAGCACTTAGCACATAAAGATAGGTCAGATATAGCATTCATTCATATTATTAAGAACAAAGCATCAACATATCTATCTATCATTCATCTATATCAAAGAACTAATAAATTAAACACATAAACACATCAATACATTGCACAAAGCATAGAAACACAGGATATAAGTGCTTCACCCCCAGCCTGGGGCTATGTCCAACAACTCTTCTTCTCTTTTATTGTTTTCTATCAATCTTCTACATGCACAGAGCCACAAGATCCTACTCTGCATATGCAAGGATATCTTCATGCACTTCACTAGATCCTCCTTCCCCGAGCTAGATTACAGCACAAATCCTTTACACAGTCTCTTACATTCACTTGCACTTAGCTCTACAAGTTCTCGACATAGCGTGCACAAATAATTTACAATTTGCACTCAACACTTTGGATAGATACCAAGCCTCTCTCCCCCTTTCTCACATCGCCTAGACTCCTATTTATACATTACAAAAAGGTCCTAAACATGGGTAAACCCATGGGTTGACATCCCCATACCTGTTACATAAGCCCAAAACCCAAAAATCCCTAAACAAGGGGCCGAGATCCCATGATCTACTCTTCGATTTGCGCTTCGCCCTCGACAACCTGTCAAAGTCCCCAAATAGGTCAAACATGACCAAGGATCCTCAAAACTTGGTCAAGGGCGAACATGCCCCCAACACTCACCTGTTACTCATCCCAAGTCACTCTGATATGGGTAGTTCTGCTTGAAAGGCCTCGAGCTTGGATCAATCTTCTTCGACTTGTTTCTACGTTAAGGCCTCGTAATTGATGAAATCTTGGATAACTTCTTCATTGGCAGGTCCCTCTAAGCATTGTTCGATTGTAGTGACTACTTGTTCAAGCTATGCTCCTTGACCTTCAATCTCCTCAAATAGTTGGAATGCTTCATCCTAGACTGGTTGGAGCCTCTAAGTCACTTCCATGACTTTTCCCTGTATGGTGTGGACCTTTTGTTGAGTAGTGTGTTTTTCCTGGGATCACTTCATCCTTTCAACTGCTGACAGGAGCTTCAACTGCGCCTGTACTATCGCTGCTTTCTGCTTTTCCTCCTGGAGTTGTGACTCCAGTGCCTTTAGTTCAGGGTCTTAAGTAATTCGCTCATAGGTTTGTGCACTTCTACTGCTAAGTTGTTTACATTCCAGAGTGAATGCTCTAATCCTCTCAACTGCACTCTGGGTAGTGGCTTCTCTTTGGTTTCACATGTCCTGCGGGGTACTTGGCACTGTTTGTAGTTCTAGGTCTGTGATTCTCTGTTGAAGCTACTGGATAGCTTCCGCAAGCTACACTACTTGATGCTCCACTGGTTCTTTCGCCTTTTTTTCTAAGCCTATCACAGAGCGAAGTGCTCTGTTGACTACTTCTTTGACTCTGAGCTGCTCTGCGAGCAACTTCTTTTTCTCTTCCTCTACCTGTTCTCTCTCCTCTTCGAACTTGGTGTGGAGGTCATCCTTCTCTTGTTGCACAACTCGACGTTTCTCTACCACTTACTGTTGTGCTTGCTTTAGGGCCATCGTGGCATGTTCTTTCTCCTCTTGTGCTCGATGAAGGAAAGCTTCATTCACATCAGCTATTTTGCGGAGTTGGGTAGGATCATCGCCCAACTTTGGTTCTTCTGATGGCGAGGGCACAGTGGATACTGCGTGGCTGGATTGAAAGTCCTGTTGTACCCCTCTTAGTTCTATCTCAATTTTTTCATACATGGTTTCTTGCTTGGCTTCAGTGTTCTGCATAATATCCTGCGAAGCATCTGATACGACTACGATGATGAAGTCAAAGTCATCGAGCGTGAGCACAGTCTGTAGCTTAGTATTGGTGGATTTGGATTTCTTCTGTGAGGTAGGTTTCGAGGGGGAAACCTTTCTTTTCTTAGAGGGATGAGCCTCATCAACAAGATCCCTAGGTGGTGTTATTTCACCTTTCTTCTGCTGATATTCTTTGCCATTGGTCTCTTCTTTATCTACTTCGTCATTATCTCCTTATCTAGGTGATTCTGAAGTAGTTTCATCTAATGAACTACTAAGGTTTTGTACCTCTTCGGTCTTCTTCCTTCTTCTAGGTCCAGGTGTATCATGCTCTTCATGAGTGGCCTCTGAGCTGCCAATTAGTTCAGGATCATATATTTCTGTGGGGTCAGTAGGGATAAGGAGCTCTGTAGACTAGTCCTTAGTTATCTCTTCGAGGTCCTCCTCTGTGAGATTATAGTATGACTGAATCTCTTCTTTATGCTCATCTGTGTGCGTAGTGATATAAATAAAGTGCCAATCTACACGAAACTTCATGAGGGGTCTGAAATGGTGCAGGGTGTTTGGTGTCATACGAGGGACAACCCTAATAGCCCTCTTGAACTGGAGATAGTATGTGTGGAATACTGCGTTCGACTACCATTGTTTTCCCATATCCCTCAATTACTAGAGCATGGTGAACTTCACAGTGAGTGTCTCCAATGGATCAATGTCTAGGAAGGTCGCACCTTTCGGCATCTCCCAAGAAGTAAATTCTATAAGGATCAACAACTAGATGAAATGGAACTCATAGCCCTGATCCTGAGCTTCACGTCAATCCAATTCTAGTTGGTTGACTAAGTACTTCGCCTAGTTCATTTGGATTCCTTCTACAAATTTTTTGGCGAGGTCAACAACGAACCCTATGACCTGCGTAGGTATGTTATTTCTCACCAGCTTTCCTGGGATTAGCTGGCAGGCCAGGCACACTGCACCATTTTGGATGGAAGCTACCTTGTAGCCTCGCGTCCCCTTTTCTACATCGCCATAGGTATCCTTAATTCTCTGTGCCAGGGCGTGGTCTGCAGCCTTCCCTGGGTAGAAGTATTGTGGCTCTAGTCCCTGCATGCTCAGTCTAGTGATCCTATGGATCAACGTCGAATCAACTATGATGTGTTTGTCCATCCACAGATAGCCACCATGGTAGCACGATAGCAGGAGCTTAAAAAACACGTTAACCTGCTGGTGCCTTCCGAAATGTGGAATCTTCATCATGTTCAATATGGTGGACTATGAGAGGTTCATAGTCCATGGTTGGAGGATTATTTTTGAGCTATTCCCCTTCGTCCTAGTCAATTATCTGTGAGGGGCGAGCATACTTTGGTTCTTTTGGTCCCCTAGGTTGAAGTCGCTGAGTTTTAATGTCATGATATTATCCTGTTGTGTTCTAACTTCCCGTATCCCCTTCGAGAGGTACGCAGTAACTAGGGTGTAATCGAATTCTTTGGGGACAGTGTCACGACTCACCATGCCAACCAAAGGTGGGATGAAGTCGGGAAGAATAGCCAGGATTAACTTTTCATTCGCCAAGTCATCTTGATGCTTGGTTATTTTCTCTGTTGCAGCTCAGGATGGTCTGGATCCATGAGCATTCGATGGAGAGGCTTGCACTCCTCTCGTCGATGAAGCTTGACTCCCTGCGGACATTACTTTTTCGGCCATTAGATCAATTAAGAAGTATTCTACACACTTTTTAGCTGCGCTGAGTTCGTCCAACATACACACTTTCAATTGGATAACTCAGGTCAATGAATGAATGCTCAATGAAATACGACAAGTGTCGATCTCAGTAAACACAACGTGGTAGCAATGAGTTCTTCTGTTGGCTCGGATACAATTCAAAAAAGTGTTTTTGGTGCAACAATCAACATAATAAGTAGACATTGATGTAATAGATCTCTCCAACGGATGAGAGGTCTTCATCAATGCAGTTCTATCTATTGCGACGAGGTCCCAACGTTCTGATGACAATATTTCTAGTCATAACTATTGTTCTAACCATTCGGGGTGTCGGTCTAATGATTATAATGCTTCCAATGGTCATATCGCTCCACCATGGTGAAGTGACATGTTGCGCTGTTCTGATATCCCGACGATGTTCCATTTTTGAAAGCCTTCCTTCTGCGAAGTCCCCTCTAGAACCTTCTTCAACTTTTCTATATTTGCTCTCTTCTTACTAAGATTTCTAGCCTTCTTCCCTATGATCTTCGTCCCATTATTCCTCTTTCCATTATGATTCTTATCTCCTTTTGGCATCGTAACTTTGCACTGTTAAGATTCTTTCGCAGGGTTCAAGGGAAATACTTCTTCTCTGTTTGGGGTAGGTGCTCCACTCTTCTGTGAATCTTTTTGTGTTCTTTCAACTTTGACATCCAAGTTTCTGGCTCTAAACAACTTCGATCTGTTCTCCTATTCTTCAATTAAGTGTGCTATCCTCCTAGTCATGAAATATTTTAATTCTTGCTTCTTATGTTCTAAGACTTCCTCTTCTTTTCTTCTGGCCTGATCCTTCTCAATCTAGGTTTTTCCTAGTAACATAGAAAATGGGGCATTGTTCTCAATAAATTTAACAACCTCAAAATCTTCCTCTGTCGAAGTTCCATGAGCACTCATAGATATCTGGGTGAGTCTTCCACATAGGATTATCAAATTTCCTCTAAATAATCCTATTCCTCCCAATGAAGGAATCATAACAGGCTTTCCTAAAATTTCCCAGGTTCTTTCTGTCATGATATTCACATGCGTTTCCTCATCCAGAACAAAGTCAATGTAGAAGTCTCCTATTCTTGTTTCTATGCAATTTTTTCCCTTGAAGACCTCTGATAAGTTGATATTTCTGTGATCATTCAGGGTTTCTTTCATTTGTAGCAATACATTCTCTGATTCTTTCTGGGGTTCTGCCATGGTCTTAGTTGCTTGTTCTTCCTCAGGGGTTTCTTGTCTCATATTCATTCTTTCAACCTTAGCAATCATTCTAGGGAAATCCAAAAATTCATGGTCCATAGCTTTACAACAAAGACAACTAGGTCTTCTATCAGGTCAATCCTTAGCAAGATGGCCCTGTCTTATGCAACTGTAACAAAGAGTTAATCCTCTTTTTCTTTTAAATGATCCCTAACCTTTCCTGTACTGCGCACTAGTATCATAGTAGCTAACCTGCAAAAAATTCTTTCTAGGATCCTGCATCCATTTGTTAGTCCAAACATTCTTTCTATGCATAGGAATAACATATATTTCATCATTTCTATCAGATCTACCCATATCAAATCTTCTTTCTTCTAATTGTGACCTAGTTTTCAAGCTAGGACAAAATTGATCAAACATACCTAGATTCATACTTTCAAAACAAAAATTTCCACTTATCTTACCTTTTCAATCAAAACTTTTCATTGTTCTTACCTTTATCAGAGCACAAAGCTTCAATATCTTACCTCTTTAATAAAAAAGTTTCACTAATATTACCTCTTTTCTTCAGATCTGACTTCTCTTCTTAGCATAGAGCTTCACAAGTCAAGTAGAATATTGCGCACTAGGGAAACATATCTACGCATGAAGCTATCTATTTTCTTCAGTTCCTAGCAATCACAGTTTCAGTTCCTGACAACATAATCATTTGTTGGCACAGGGTCAAACCCAGGGTTCAATGCTTCAAAAACACACCAACAAAATGCTAACTACTAGCACTTTCGACAAAACCTGCGAAGCAGATGCAGTCTCACCTGAGGTAGAGGTAGGGGTGGTTGCAGGACTCTAGTGTCTGCAACCTTAGCTCGGACACAGATCTGTGATTTTAACACCTTAACAGAGCACTTAGCAGTTATAGATCATTAGTATTCAGTCTTAATTTACAACGCAGGTAAACCCTAACAATAAATCAACGTAGTAGTCTACAAGATCTAATACACCCAAGCACTTAGCACATAAAGATAGGTCAGATATATGATTAATTCATATTATTAAGCACAAAGCATCAACAGATCTATCTATCATTCATATATATCAAATCACTAAGCAAGTAAACACATCAACACATCAATACATCGCACAAAGCATAGCAACACATGATATACATGGTTCACCCCCAGCCCGGGGCTACGTCCACCAACTCTTCTTCTCTTTTATTGTCTTATGTCAATCTTCTACATGCATAGAGCCACAAGATCCTACTCTGCATAGGATAGAAGATCTGCATGCACTTCGCTAGATTCTCCATCCCCGAGCTAGATTATATCACAAAGCCTTTACACAGTCTCTTATAGTCACTTACACTTAGCTCTGCAAGTTCTCGACACAACATGCACAAATCATTTACAATTTGCACTCAACACTTTCACTAGATACCAAGCCTCTCTCCCCCTTTCTTACATTGCCTAGACTTCTATTTATACGTTACAAAAAGGGCCTAAACATGGGTAAACCCATGGGCCGACATCCCCATACCCGTTACATAAGACCAAAACCCAAAAATCCCTAAAAAAGGGGCCAAGATCCTACGATCTCCACTTTGAATTGTGCTCCACCTTCGACAGCCTGTCGAAGTCCCAAAATAGGTCAAACATGACCAAGGATCATCAAAACTTGGTCAAGGGCCAACAAAGAGTGACAAGTGTAAGGGGGAAATAATTCTAATTTATTTAATTAAAAGCGAATTAAATGTACAAGTAGGAGTGTGTAATTAAGGAAATTTCTATAAAGAAAATGGTCGAAATGGAAAAAGGATCATCACTGGTTATGGGTAAAGTTATGATGCAAAATTTTTGACTAGTTTTACTTGTGAGAGTTGGGATACTTAGCTTGAGAGAGAGTGGTGGCTCTACTTTGCGAGGCAATATGGGATTTAGAGGATTTATGGTTGTGTGTGTGTGTGGACCCTTTGCGGCTCGGGGGGCTAAGGGGGAAGAAGAGTACCCCTAGAGTTGGTTGGGAGGTACAGGTGAAGTTTCGACGATTAGCAAGCGAGAGGACATAAGGAACACCAGTCGCCGAAGATCATCATGAGGCCATCTTGGTCGTCGGTTACGGTATTTTATGGAATTTTAATTGCATTGATTTTTATTGTTTAATCTAGTTGTTGTATTTGCAGTAGACTATGTTAAATCTTAATTATATAAACCAACTCCTTGACGGCTCAACACTTGGTACTTCGATGAGCCATCAAGGATTTGGTACAAATAGACTTTGGCACTTGGTACTCGAAACTCAAGGCATGGCTTGGCTTACTCTAATGAAGTGGGCTGTAGTTTGAAAATAATGTTGAACATCCTTGATTTATCATGGAGTTGGTGTGAGTGCTTCCTTGACGCATGATGTGTGCTACCCTTGGTACTTAGTGCATATGATAAAACTCAACACTCGATCATGATATGATATGCTTGGAGTTTGGGTTTGGATAAAAAGGATCGTTATTCTTAGGGTATTTTCTTGGAGTTCGATCGCTTGGGAGAGGGTTAATATCCTCCTACTCTGAAATAAATCACTAGAAACTTCACTTCCAGTTTAAATACTTTTTTGGGATGGTCTAAACCTCATAACCATTGAGGATTGTGTAGGTAGCGTTGAGACTCTTTTCTTCCCTTAAGGAAGTCGAGCTTCCTAGGATTCCAAAAATCAAATTTCAGTTTCATAGATGTACCCTTTTGTTGCTCAACACGACTAGTTCTCCTTATTCTTAACTAGATTGTAGTTGGCATTGAAGCCCTGGCATGTCGTTAATAAGTTGGATATCCCTTTTTCCCTTATATGAAATTGTAAGTTGATTGATTTCTTTATTTTTATTGTAGGGTGTTTTAAATTTCTTATGCGAAATTACAAGCCAACTTGAGACCTTTTGATATATTTAGTTAAGGATGATTTTTCTTGATTCTCTCAATGGACATTCTAGGGGTTGACTTCTAATCAAATTATTTATTGATCTCCTTATGGAACCTTGAATGTATGTATTTGGTAATGAAGTCTTATTGTGTTGTTTATTAAGATAAATCATTTTCAATGATATTTAGTTATGCTACATAAGGATTGTACTTGTTACAGTAGCTTGATGCAATTGATAAATGAGGCTTGACATAAATGAACTTAACTTAGAAAATGATTCTAAGGATGGGCACAATAGATCTCTACCTAGTACTGGACTCTTACTTATGCTTGCATATATTATTTTTAATCCTTAAAGTCTTATGTTCTTACTCAATTGCACTTGTTTATTGATGAAAGATGGATTTAATTAATGGTCCTTGAATGATTTATAACGGGGAAACCTAATGTAAAAGTGGTGTTAAATTAATGGATTGTTTAAGAAGATTGATCTTCTTATGGGTTTTTGTAATGAATGTATAATCTTAGCTTTTCCTTACATACTCCTAGAAGACATTCCTAGATATGAAAATGTATATTGAAAACTATGAGATTAAGTTGTCTTTACGCTCATTGTTGTTTGAAAATGATAAGTATAGTAGAATAACGTGTTGCACCATGAAAATAATGATGATGTATGTTGATTAAGTAACTAGATTACTCTCGCGCCATGAAAATAATGATGATGTATGTTGACTAAGTAACTATCTTACTCTTGCGCCATTGAATTAATGATGATGTATGCTTGATAAACTAGTCTGGAGTTATGAGATGTGATTGATTAAGGGACATAAACACCTCCTCGTTCCTCAGACTAGTCGCTAGTCCTAAGACCTTAAATGGTCAAAATCAATCGGATGAATCCCGGACATGAGCCTTTTTAATGTTTCTTGGAGGTCCTAACCTTGCAGGGTAGGTTGGGCAAGTAGTTCTTCTAATGTTCAGTGACATGGTTGATCATTTATTTGTATTTTTATTCAGTCGATAGTGATGTGTTGATTGTGAAACTATTAATTATGATGAAGCGTGGTTGATTCGTTGTTTATGTGTTGATTATGTGTTGCTTTTAATTACATTAATGCAATTCTTATGTGCCATTATAATTATGATGGTGTATCACTTGCAATGTTGTTAATTTACATTCTGACGATTTAACTTCCTCACGCAAAAAAAATAAAAAATTACCTGTCGTACATTGCCATTTGTTGTCGTAACGGTGGGGGTGTTACACTTAGGCTGAAAGAGAATGTCACCTTTGTGATATTAATGATCCGGATTATTTTCGGCATGAAATGAGAGCAGAGATATAACAAAGAAATATTTAGAGATATTGCAAGAGAGACAATAATATAATAGAGATATAGTGGAAATAAAAAAGAGTCACAAGTATATAGTAATACACGATTTATATTAATGAAATAAATGTATAAAGACTGTAAAAGTACAGAGTGAAAGACTCGCTCGAATGGTGACAACTTATCTCTGAGAAGAGATGTGACAGCTACTCGAATTCATAAGAAGATGATTATTACAATGAGGCTCTAAGGGCCTTTTTAACATAAGTAAAATCCAAAAACATAACCCCAGAAGATGAAAATCCAAAAGGTTTGTGGGCCCCGATGGGGGTAGTTGATACGTCAATTTCCTAGGGGCGTAACTTTTGCATACGATCTCAGTTGGGGCACTCGATAGCTCGTTGGAAAGATATATCTGAGGACTACAAATTGTGGGTAAGCAACATCCATCTGCGATCCATGTTTCTCCTCGTTTTCTAAAAAAACATCGTTTAGGGCCTCAAAACGACTCCGGAAGTTTAGGACCCGAAAACTGCTAAAAATAGTAAATTACCAAAATTGCCAAAAAACTATTTTGAGCCAGTTGGAGAAGGTGGGTGGCCACCGATATCCACCTAGATCAATCCTCCTTCCTTAGGAAGCAATGGTCTCCATTGCATTGAGTTCCCAGGGGAGAGGGGAAAGCGATTGCTGAATCTGAATCTTGGTGAGCTACTTGCCTTGATGGAGACATTGCACTGCTTGGTTTGTTGAAGGTTGTCACGAACCTGTGGCTGGAAGGGCTGGACCTTTTTAATGAGTCTGGATACATGAGATGACTGTGTGCAGAAGGAATATTTACGCTTTGCTGCAACCTTGTCGACCTGCTTCTGTTGGATAGAATGCGCTTGGGGTGAGGCTGTAGCGGTTGTCGTGTCCTTCTGTTCCCCTTTTGAACAGATTGTAAAGAAGATGAATTTTGCAGTATGAGATACTACCTTGCGACACTGTTTAGGTGGAACAATAGTCAGAATTACCTCTGGTATTCTGTAGAGATGACCCCCCAAAGTAATAATGACACTACGGGGTTGACACTCATAAATAGCATGGCACTTCCACATATATGGTTGGCCCAAGAGAACATCACATACATCCAGTGGGGAAAAATCACATAATACCTCATCCCTGAAGGATTGGATGTCGTATGACAATCAACACTGCTGGATGACACAAAGATCTTGTCCTTGGTGAAGCCACCCGATGCTGTATGGTTGCTGGTGTGGTGTTGTCAACAATACCAACTATTTGATGACCTCTGTTGAGATGAGGTTCTTCTGGCTTCCACTATCAACAATAAAATGCAGCGGGGTCCCCTTCATCCACATCTGTGAATGAAAAAGGTGCTCCCCCTCTTCTAGATTTGTTGGTTCTTTTGGTTGAATTGCTGCAGTTGAGACAATAGTAGTGGGGTATGCATCGATGATATGTATTTTACCATTATTTTCAGAATTAGATTATGAATCAGGGTTCTGTTCCTTGTCTTTGATATCAGCCACCAATGATTGTTTTCAGTGAAATTCATCGGTGTTGTGCCAGGGGATTTTGTAGAAATCACACCATTTTCCAGTGCCCTTCTTTGTCTTCCTGTGACCCTTATTTTCCTGTGGCTTAGACTGGTTTTCAAGAAGTTGTTTGTTAGGGCCGTCTTTGTCATACTTTGGTTGTTGCGGATTTGTAGATCCGAACTCCCATTTGTTCTGGTGCTTAAAATTTTACTCGATTTTAACAACATATCGATAAGCAGAACCGAGTGATGAGATGTCCAGAAAATCCATTTCAGTTTGGATGTATTTGTGTAGAGCCCCATAGTATTTCAGAACAAAATGTCATTCAGAGTCCTTGATATCCAGCTTGGTGTGCAAGGTATGGAAGGTATTGGTGAAATCTGGAACTGCTTGGCCCCTCTCTTGCCGTAGTGTGGCCAATCTCATGTATTAGTCCTCATAGTTTCCAACAGGGTAATATTGTTCCTTTACTGCATCCATGAAAAAATCCCAAGTGGGCTTGGCTCCATATATTCCAGACTCCTCTGTGGAACTCTGCTCCCAGTAAGTTTCCCACCAATGTTTGACATGGGGGAGAGCCTTAAAGAGTGAAAAGGTGATATTTTCTCTGTCGAAAAAATTGTGAACAGAGAAATAACCTTCTAGTAGATTTAACCATTTGTCTAGGGCTTCTACATCTATTTGTCCTTCAAATACTGGAATATCAAAATTAACTTGTACCTTGAAAGGCAAGGTGGCTCGAAAGTGGCCGCTTGATGAAGATGCCCCTGTTGTTATCAAAAAATGTTGAAGGATGTGGGAAAAAATCTCCATCATTTCGTCCCTCTGTCACGTGAGAGCTTTCTCAAGCAATAGACTGATAAGATCGTCTGCTATGTCGTTTTTCTTTTCTTCCGCCATTGAGGGTTTCCTGGGTGTGCGAGAGAGATTGTCCTTAAGAGAGACAAGCTCAAGACCCAACTTGATATACTCGGACCTCGTCGAGAACATGCACTGAAAAAGGATCAAGAGAAACATGCTCTGATACCACTGATCCAGATTATTTTCGGCACGAAATGAGAGCGGAGATATAGCAAAAATATTTAGAGATATTGCAAGAGAGACAACAATATAACAAAGATATAGCAGAAATAAACAAGAGTCACATATATACAGTAATACACGATTTCTATTAATGAAATAAATGTACAGAGACTATAAAAGTACAGAGTGAAAGACTCGCTAGAATGGTGGCAACTTATCTCTGAGAAGAGATGTGATGGATACTCTCATTCAAAAGAAGATGATTATTACAATGAGGCTCTAAGGGAATTTTTAACATAAGTAAAATCCCAAACCCTAGCCCCACAAGATGAAAAGACAAAAGGTTTGTGGGCCCCGATGGGGGTAGTTGATACGTCAACTTCCCAGGGACGTAACTTTTGCATACGATCTCAGTTTGGGGCACTCGATAGCTCGTTGGAAATATCTATCCGAGGAATACAACTTTTGGGTGAGCAACAACAATATATGATCCATGTTGCTCCCCGTTTTCTAAAAAAACATCGTTTAGGGCCTCGAAACGACTCTGGAAGTTCAGGACCCGAAAAACTGCTAAAAATAGTAAATTACCAAAATTGTCAGAAAACTATTTTGAGCCAGTTGGAGAAGGTGAGTGGCCACCGATATCCACCTAGATCAACTAAGAATGTTGAATATGAAAAACACTTTCTCTTAGATTGTCCAACCTATGCCCATATTAGATCTCAATTTCAAAATACGTGTCACACTACCAACCTCCCTAACCTTTTAACTCAACGAAACTATGGTGATCTTGGAAAGCTTCTCTTAATGCTTTTAGAACACATAAATAAATTTCTAAAGAATTGCAAGTAATCTATTACCCTCTTAAGGTCCGATAAACCAATTCAGTCTTAGTGGATGCTAATCATCATCATCATCATCATATTTAATTGTTAAATAAAATTGAAATGAAAGAAATGCCACTTTGTATATAACATGGAATAATGTTTTTACAAAATTGATCTCATAAATTATCACTTATTCCAATAGTAAATACTTCATAAGAAGTATTTCCTAAAATTAATATATCATATCATAAATTTAAAATGAATGAGGGTGAATCTATGAATCTGGATAACACTTTTTGGAATAAAAATTCCTTAATGGAGGTTACCTCGATCGAACTATAATGTTCGATTGAGATCATTTATTTCATAAAACAACAAAAATCGACCGTGATGCCCTTATTTTTATTTGCAACAATGACACACGAGAACATGGATTCAACTATTTCATCTTAGGTGATGGAATTGATACCAATGGACTTATGAATGCTCTATTCAATGGTGTATAAATTTCACACTTTCATTTCATATTATATTTTTAAATATATTTTCTTTTAAAAGTTATAGTTTATTTTTTTTCCATTGTTCAAAAAAGACACTCGATTAATACCACAAAAACTACATAATCATTTTTTTTTTAAATATGTGGGATCTTCATGGATATTTTCTCTTTAAAATGATATTTTTGGTTTTTTAATTTATGTAAATAATAACGGGATTCAAATATTAATTGGTAATAATAGAAAACATAATTTTCCATAAAAATATTTATAACATAAGTGGTATGGACTAAGGTTTGTATAATTGTGCTCAATTAACGGGAATAAAAGGTATTCATTAATTTTTATGGGAATTTGCAAAGACAAACATTTAATTAAATGCAAATTTAACACATTAAACATTATTAATATTTAAAAATATATATCTTAAAAAAGACAATACAATTTATTATAAATTGTTATACTAAATTTTATACTGCACATCAAAATATTATGTAAAATATCAAATTTTTATAACCACATTTTTTTTAAGCAGAATTTTCTATTAAAATATAAACAAAATTTATTAGAAAGGCTCAAGGCACTTCAATGTGAACCATAGGTTTTGGGAGTCATAAAGTTTGTTGGCTTGCCAATGACAAATCAAGGGAGCCCTCAAAATTAAACTCTAGCATTCCAAAACTATCAAAAAGAGATAAAAGACATATTTTTAAAAGGATTAAAGTAGGACATATCTAGAATAAAAAAGTAGCACTCTTCAGACAAAAAAGAGTTGAAGTAAGACAATGAAAAGGAGATGGAAATCACAGACATCAATGAGGGGGAAATTGAGAGGAAAAAAATAGAATTCTAAACTACTACTCCCCCATCTGAGTGGATTAGTATGGGGTCATCATTCGAGGATCCCTCTTGATTCAGTTCTATAAGGCCCCCATTTTTCTTAACCAACCATGAAACCAATGCAGACAACAACCTGTTTTGATTTTCCAAAGCTTCAAGCCGCTGAATAAATTCATTGGAGTCATTCACCCTAGCTAATATTGCTTAGAAAACCAAAGGTTTGGTATGCCAATAGAACTCCACAATGCGGTAGAATTTCATGCCCCTATTCTGGTGTCGACGCCCCCTACTTCACAACCCGCAGGTCGGAAGGTCCACGTCGATGCAGGATCTTTTCCGTTCCATGGCCCGAAGAACTCTAAATGGTCCTTCTATTTCCCTGTTGGAAAATCTGCACCCACAACAATCCTCGTGGGATCTCCTCTTTGCACTTAGGAGATCGGACTTCGCGACTTCACGAGGTCAGTGGTTGAGCGTTGGAGGTAAATTTATGAGCGTTGAAATTTTATCTAGTTATCTATGAAACTAGATAACACTTTTTGGCATAACACATTCTCGATGGAGATTACCTCGATCGAACAATAAAGTTCAATTGAGATGCTTTTTTTCATAAACAACAAAAATCAACCGTAAGGTCCTTATTTTTATTTGCAACAATGGACACATGAACCCGAATTCAACTATTTCATCTTAGGTGATGGAATTGAAGCCAATACACTTGTGAATTCTCTATTCCATGGTGTATAATTTTCACACATTCATTCCATATTATATTTTAAAATTTATTTTCTTTTAAAAGTTATACTTTTTTCCCATTGTTCACAATACACTCCATTAGTACCATAAAATCTACACAAACATTTTTTATTTTATTTTAAATATGTGGTATCGCCCCACATATTTCCTCTTTAAAATGATATTTTTTGTTTTTCAATTTATATAAATAATTATTAGATTTAAATATAATTTTCATAAAAATATTTAAAAAATAATTGGGATGGACTAAATTTTGTATAATTATGTTCAATTAACGAGAATAAAAGTCATTCCTTATTTTTTATGAAAATTTGCAAAGACAAACATTTAATTAAATGCAAATTTAACACATTAAATGCTATTAATATTTTAAAAATATATCTTAAAAAAGACAACACAATTTCTTATAAATCGTTATACTATATATCAAAATATACATGAGTTTTAAAACCTTCAATTTAAACAATATGTAAAATATCAAATTTTTATAACCACATTTTTTAAGCAGAAGTTTCTATTAAAATATAAACAAAATTTATTAGAGAGGCTCAAGACACTTCAATGTGAACCATAGGTTTTGAGAGTCATGAAGTTTGTTGGCCTGATAGTGGGAAACCAAGGGAGCCTTCAAAATTAAACTCTAGTATTCCAAAACTATCAAAAAGAGATAAAAGACATATTTTTAAAAGGATTAAAGTAAGATATATTTAGAAAACAAAAATAACACTCTTGGGATAAAAAATAGCTAAAGTAAGACCTTGAAAAGGAGATCGAAATCACAAACATCAAGTAGGGGGAACCTAAGAGGAAAAAATAGAATTCCAAGCTACTGCTCCCCCAACTGAGTGTATTAGGATGGGGTCATCCTTTGAGGATCCCTCTTGAGTCAGTTGAATAGAGTCCCCATTTTTCTTAACCAACTATGAAAGCAACGTGGGAAAAACTTGTTTTGATTTTTGAAAGCTTCAAGCGACTGGTGAAATTCATTGGATTCATTCACCCTAGATAATATTGTTTAGGTAACCAAAGTTTTGGTATGCCAATAGAATTCCACAGTGTGGTAGAATTGCGTGCCCCTGTTCCTGCTAGAATGCATGTATGGAATGAAATCTCACACCTGATTACTTGGAATGAAAGCTTCAAGCGACTGGTGAAATTCATTGGATTCATTCACCCTAGATAATATTGTTTAGGTAACCAAAGTTTTGGTATGCCAATAGAATTCCATAGTGTGGTAGAATTGCGTGCCCCTGTTCCTGCTAGAATTGCATGTCTGGAATGAAAAGACCTGATTACTTTCACGTCTTTCTTGATGGGTTGAATAATAGCCTAAGCAGAGGGGGGGATAGAATTACTGTAAAGAGTTTCCACTTCTTCAGCTTCAATGGTAAGGTGGTAAAGAAACTTAAGGTATTATAAGGAGGTAATCAACCCTAATCTAGGAGATAAAAAATATCTCTTTGTTTTAACAAGTGTAAAGAAAAAAAATAAGCATTGCTAAGATAAGAACAAATTCTCACGAGCTCCATAGTGAAACTAGGCGTTGGTCAATTCCTAAAATTCCCTGGGATGAAAGATAGTGTCACCTTTGTGATACTAAGAAGGTTGAAGATGAAAAACACTTTCTGTTAGATTGTCCAGCCTATACCCATATTAGATCTCAATTTCAAAATATTTGTCACACTTCCAACCTCCCTAACCTTTTAACTCAACAAAACTATGGTGATCTTGGAAAGCTTCTCTTAATGATTTTCGAACACATAAACAAATTTCTAAAGAATTGCAAGTAATATCTTACCCTCTTAAGGTTTGATAAATCAATTTAGTTTCAATGAATATTAATCATCATCATCATAATATTTAATTGTTAAATAAAATTAAAAAGATAAAAATTCCACTTTATATATAATATGAATTATGAATTAATGTTTTTACAAAATAGTCTCATAATTTATCACTTATTCAATGAGTAAATACTTCATAAAAAGTGTTTCCTAAAATTAATACATCATATCATAAATTTAAAATGAATGAGAGGGTGAATCTTTGAAACTGGATAACACTTTTTGGCATAACAAATTTTCGATGGAAGTTACCTCGAAAGAACTATAAAATTCGATTGAGATCATTTTCTTCTTAAAACAACATGAGGCCCTTATTTTTATTTGCAACAATGACACACAAGAGCGTGGATTCAACTATTTCATCTTTGATGATGAAATTGATGCCAATGGAATTGTGAATGCTCTATTCCAAGATGTATAATTTTCACACTTTCATTTCATATTATATTTTTTAATTTATTTTCTTTTAAAAGTTATACTTGATTTTGTTTTTCCATTGTTCTAAAAGACACTTCCTTAGTACAATAAAAACTACACCATCAATTTAAAAAAAAAATAAAAAAAATAAATAAATATGTGGGATCTTTTGGATATAACCTCTTTAAAATGATATTTTTAGTTTTCCAATTTATATAAATAATAATGGGACTTAAATATTAATTGGTAATCATAAAAAAACATAATTTTCCATAAAAATATTAAAAAAATAAGTGGGATGTATTAAGTTTGGTATAATTGTGCTCAATTAATGAGAACAAAAGTCATTCATTAATTTTTATGGAAATTTGCAAAACCAAAAATGTAAATTTAACACATTAAATGCTATTAATATTATATATATTAAAAAAAACAACACAATTTCTTATAAATTGTTACACTGCATATCAAAATATACACGAGTTTTAAAAACTTCAATTTAAAAAATATGTAAAATATAAATTTTTTATAACCACATTTTTTTAAGTAGAAGTTTCTATTAAAATATAAACAAAATTTATGAGAGAGGGTCGAGGCACTTCAATGTGAACCATAGGTTTTGAGAGTCATGAAGTTTATTGTCCTACGAGTGGGAAACCAAGGGAGCCTTCAAAATTAAACTCTAGCATTCCAAACCTATCAAAAAAAAAAAAAAAAAAAAAATTATTTTTAAAAAGATTAAAGTAGGACATATCTAGATTTTTTTTTTATCTTTCTTGGAACAAAAAAGAGCCGAAGTAAGACCATGAAAAGGAGGTGTAAATCATAGACATCAATGAGGAGGAACCTGAGAGGAAAAATTAGAATTCTGATCTACTTCTCCCCCAGATTATGATGGGGTCATCCTTCAAGGAGCCCTGTTGAGTTAGTTGAATAGTGTCCCCATTTTTCTTAACCAACCATGAAATCAACGTGGGAAACAACCTGTTTTGCTTTTCCAAAGCTTCAATCTGTTGGGGAAATTAGTTGGAGTCTTTTGCCCTAGCTAACATTTTTCAGTAAACCAAAGTTTTGTTAATGCCAATAAAACTCCACAATGCAGTAGAATTTTGTGGCCCTATTCCTATTGGAATTGTAACGACCCCACTGTTACGACTCCAAGCGAAGCGACAAATTCACTTTTTATTTTATTTTTAGGCAGGAAGGAAACGACGATAAACAGTTGAACCACACAACTAGGCAATGAACAAAAACACGCAGATCATGCAACAGACAACTACGACTCCACGCACTAGCAAAAGGAGAAACTGGGCGAAACATGCCTAAACCAACAGATAGAAACGACTACCTGCCCTACACAAACATGACAACCCCTACAAGATAAAGGACAACACCCCAAACATGACAACCCCTACAAGATAAAGGACAACACCCCAATCATGACAACCCCTACAAGATAAAGGACAACACCCACCATCCTGACACAGCGGCCTCGACGACCAGTAACTAGGACCTCTATGGCAGAGCAAACACATGAAGGCATTAGAACCAAGTACCAACTGCCATTACAAGGAAAAATGCCCACATCGTGGAACACAGACTTTGGTCAGGTTATCCTTCGCGTCTATCTGTCAAGGCGCACGATGATCCCCTCCTCAAGAATCAAGCCATCACAAGGTGATAGAAGTGATAGTCACCAAGGTGCTACATAACCTATCCATACCAAAATCCCAAGAAAATCCGATGCGCCAGGAGACCGAATTAACTGTCAACGTGAAGACTATACCCAAACACCCCATCGGAAAATTAACAATATGCATGGGAAAACTGACTACTATAACAATCCTACGCCCTAAAACTTCTTGGCGCAACAAATTCTATGCAAACATACATAAATTTGTACACATTAAAATAATTTTTATCAACATTTAGTTCATTGTAACCATTTTCCACTTCCAGATAACAGATAAGTAAATTACTAAGGATGATTTCGCCAACGTTTAAACTGAAGCAAAATCGCTGCCCTTTTAAACAATAAAAATTGTTGTCTCTTAAAACTGAAACAACTATAACACCGTCGCTATCTAAGAAACGCAGATAGGATCAATATAATAAAAATTGATGTCTATGTAACCTGTGTAATGAAATCACTATCTAAATAATCTATAAAACAAACTCTATCTATGTCAACTCAGTCTGCATATAAATGCTGACTATATAATCACTGTCTTATTCATTCACAGTCATGCATAGCCACTGCCAAAAATCATTGTTCTAAGTAAACGCTCCTTAACAAGAGTCACTGAGTTTTGGAAACATCATAGTCAGAAAACTAATGTAAACAAGTAGCTGCCTGAATAACAATATGGGTGAATTCATCGATATCATAACATTGCTGTAATGTATCGCGATGTGATTAACATGTACAAATAAATCACATGGTGTAAATCGTTATCACTGTGTAATGATATGATCGATTGGTACAATTATGGTATCGCCGTCCATAAAAATAAATTACCATTTAAAGGAAATAACAAGGAAACAACCGTATTTTTTGATGCCCAAAGAAAAGGAAGCGCAGTCTAGAATTAAGGTTATTGTGTCTAAAGGATTCACAGAGAAGGGGTTGTGTATTGCGAATCAAGGGATTGACGGGGAAATACACAAAGTATAAACAATGGTTAATTACGTGGGAAGGAACGAATCGCCAGGAAAGAAAATGCAGAGACAAAATCACTGCCCAAATGTATACAATATACACAACAAGGAATAAATCGCTACTAGACTGAATGTTAAATCACTAACAGACTTGAATATATTGAATAGCTAAAAACCTATTAAATTTGCTATCAACATATATTAAATCGTTGACAGTCTATTAACTTCGCCTTCCCAAAATACCCTGTCAACAAATATCATGGTGTAAATAAGATATTGCGGTGAAATAAAACAGTGGATAAGATATCGCAGAGTAATCGCCACGAAATCATAGCATGAAGACTATGTATTGTGCCATGGAAACAACGGTGGGTAGCTGGGTAAAACGCAGTCGATGCAGCAACAAATCTGGGTCCAAAGACACAGTCATTGCATCGTAGTCCAAAACAAATCTGATGATATTCTATTTAAAAAAAAAACTAATGGTGTATAACAAGGACGTGGCTGTATGAAAATGATAAACTCGCTGTCCAATCAACGCATAATATACTATCAACGCAGAGAAAGGAAAACGCGTGGAAAAAAAAAATCTCTATTCAATGCAGACCAATTTCACCTATGAAATGTATGAAAAACGCAGGGTAAAATTTGCAGGCCATATGTATTAAAAACGCAGGGCAAAATTTGCCTTTAAAAAAGATTAAAATGCATAGGGAAATTGCAGGCCAGATGGGCCAGAACGCAAGTTAAAATCGTCCTTAAAACATAATGAATTTGCAGAGGAGAAATTACAGTCAAGGTGTTAAATTGCAGAGCAAAAATTCGCCAAGATAAAAGTACTCGTCAATTAAGACGCAGGTAAACGTATGAGAAAAAATTAATATCATCATTCCAACGACAGGAGAAAAACACAATAATAAGAGTAATAACATTCGACCATTACACAGTAACAATGTCACCATTGCACATTAAAAGCAACTACAAATCACTGTCAAATGCAAAACAATAAAGGAATAAAATGCAGTCCAATCTGGCCCAAGGCACAGTAAAAAAATTTCGTCATCAAAGAAATAAATTGTAGAGGGAAATTGCAACAAGGCGCAAGACAATCACTCGACCAAGAACAATCAACAGGGGTAGATAGCTGGGCAACACATCCTTTGCTCATCATCCACGCATAGAAAAGCATGGCATTAGGATCTATAGTTCTATTAACACCGAAGTGACGACCGTCGACCTGGATCCTGGCCGACTGCTCAGGTGTGGACTGATGATCTAGGGATGAAGACGGAGATAAGGCACAAAATCTTCATAAAATCAATAGGAACAACAGGTCAATCACAACATTCAGGGATCGATTGCCAAAGAAATCAATTCAAGCAACGAACTTAAGGCTATGGTGAATTTAGGTTCCCGATTAAATGCTAAGTAAAACACTTTCTTTACCCAATTCAAAGTACATAAATGAAGCACAAATTCAATACTAATATACCATTCAAAATAAATACATGTGTACCGTAGCCCAATGTGACAACTCTGAGTCATTGTCCCATGTGCTCAGTCCAGCTCCCACTTGCCGACTGATGAGACTTCACTGGTACATCCCAACCAATGCTAGGGTTACTCTTCTTCCCCCTTAGCCCCCTGAGCCACAAAGGGGCCACACACACTAATCTAGAGAACAATTAGCTCCCAACTCGCCTCGCAAGGCCGAGCTACCACTCTTCACTGAGCTGGGTATCCCACCTCCCACAAGATAAGTTAGTCAAATTCTGCAGCGTAATGTTAAGCATAAAATAAGAGATCCATCCTCCTCCTCCTCCCTCCTTTATATAGAGTTTCTAAGTCATTTCTTTCCCAATTTCCCATTTAATTTAATGTTCAATAATTTAATTCAGAAAAAATCCTCCCTGTACATGTGTCACTCATCCCATTTGTTGCACCAGAAATTAATTTCATTAATTATTTAATTACTCCTATTTGCCTCACCAACCTCAAAAAATTCCTAGAATCGCTTCTAGGTGTCCCCATATTCCCTTACACATTTTAATGACTTACCCCCTTACTAATTTACTAGTTAAGTTCAATTTAGAAAGTTCTTAAAGGCACGATTCCTTGCTAAGTTAGTCATTCTTCTTTTTCCTTATGTTTCCCCTGTCTCTTTATGTTTCCCCCCTTTTCCCCTTAGTTTCCTAATTCTTTTAAATTTCCCTCTTTCCCTTTTATCTAAAACTCAAATTAGCAAGTGTATAAAATTATCTTTTTCCTCTTTTTCTTTTTAATTAATAAATTTTAATTAGCATGTGTAACAAAAAAATCATTTCCCTTTTAGCATTTTAAATCCCTCAATAATTTGATTTTAATAATTTAAACGAGTCTCTTACCCACTTTTTGTCACATGTTTAATTATTATTATTATTATTTTTATTTATTTATACCACAAGTATTACTATAGACCTAGATTTTAATTTCCAAGGCTGGGCGACATTTTATTAGGGAATTCTTTTTAAATATTTCTTATCACATTATTCGTTATAATACCATCTAGGTTTATTCACTTAATAGTAAACAACGCGACATGCCCTTCAAGACGCAATAGGTGCTCCAAGCGTGCCACTCGCCTCATTCTGATTCCCTTGCGTGATGTGCCCTTCAGGACGCACTACGTGCTCCATGGGTGCCACTTGCCTCTTTTTGTTTCCCTTGTGCGACGTGTCCTTCAGGACGCACTACGTTCTCCAAGGGTGCCACTTGCCTCTTGAATGACTTGGTAGACATAAAAAACCCCTGGAGTCAATACTCCGTCAGGTGATCTTGTCGGAGACTAAGGGCCTCTAAGGAATAAGGCCCCTGCCTTATTGCGTGCCCCTTAGAATCATCGTGAGTGACTGTCACAGTCTTCCCTCACGACATTGTTGGTATTCCCGAACTAGGTAATCGTTAACCTACAGTTCAAGCCATAGTGAGAGTGCCAATAGGATGTGGCAGGGCTGCTGTCCACACCTCTCCCTCAAAGTCTCTGGTTGTCATGCGTGACCCCTCTACTCCACATGTGAGTCTGGTCGGAAAGCTATCGTCAGCCTGCATCATCAAAAAATCATGTCAGAAATAAAATCAATCATCATAACATCTAATCAGATGCACATATGTCATATATACACAATCAAAACCCAATAGTTCACTCCCTGACTCGATCCGGAGTCCAAGGGCTTCATTGATGCCTCTACATCATCGAGGTCCAAACTCCTGCACACTCAGGAGAACCGAGTCAATAGCACCTGTCTATATCAATACAAAAAAAAACATGTCATCATATCCATAATGCCTCACAATCATAATCAAATGCCCAATAGTATAATAATCTGGATCACTTGCAGGCAAGTATCCTCAAAGAATAAGTCCGCTCAGTGCATGCAAGAGTGGGATGTCACATACAGTCCCTCTTGGTCTAAATTTCGTCTCGAAGTTTCATAGTATATAAGTGTCGAAATAATGTGTATCACAGTGTCATAAGTCTATCTATCAAACATAAATGGAAACTATTGGCGCATATCATAAGTGTCCTCCCAGGTCATCGAGTGCAAACTATAGTTGTCCCACTGGACCTTGACCTGATCTACGATATGACGTCGTAGCTGTTGAATGCGACGATCCAGGATGCAGATCAACTCAGCTGTGAGCGCCCCCTCATCCGATACCTTCTAGGAACTCATGTCAATAACATGTGTAGGATCACTAATATAATGTCTCAAACAGATACGTGAAAAACATCGTGCATACGCCTCAAAGAATCAAGAAAGTCTAATTGATAGGCCATAGGCCCCTTCCTCTCCACAATCTCGAAAGTTCCCATGAACCTTAGAGAGAGTTTAGCTCCCTTTCCAAACTTGATTGAACTCTTATGTGGTTTTACCCGCAAGAAGACTTGATCGCCAACTTCGTAACTACAGTCGACACAACGCGCATCGACATAAATCTTCTGCCGCTCCTGTGCTTCTTTGATCATTTATCTTATTGTTTTCATTTGATATTCTATTTATTGGATTGCTTCTGGTCCCACTAATACCCTATCCTCAAGACGATCCCAACTCAAAGGCGTCTGACACGGTCACCCATAAAGAAACTCGAAAGGCGCCATCTTAATGGTGCTTTGGTAACTGTTGTTATATGTGAATTCTACCAGTGCAAGAATTCTTCCCAAAGATTCGGTTGGTCCATCATGTACATGCAGAACATGTCTTCCAATATCCGGTTCATTCGTTCGGCCTGCCTGTTAGTCTCCGGGTGATACGAAGTACTAAAGTTAAGTTGGGTTCCCACGACCTCTTGGAAAACAGTCCAAAATCATCCATTAAACACCGATCCTCGATTGGATATAATTCTCTTAGGCACGCCATGCAGCCTGACAATCTCACTGATGAAAAATCTAGCTATGTCAGGTGCCCAATACATCGTACACAAGGGAATAAAGTGAGCACTCCTCGTCAGAGTGTCGACTACCACAAAAATCGAGTCGTGTCTCCTTGTCGTCAGTGGCAATCCAACAATCAAATCCATTGAAATAACCTCCCATTTCGATTCCGAAATAACGTGTGGCTGTAGTAATCCTATTGGATGTCTATGCTCAGCCTTTACTTGCTGACATTCTAGACATCTGGCCACAAATTTGACTATGTCTACCTTCATTCCTTTCCAAAAGAATAAGGGTTTAAGGTCCTCCCCCATCTTCGTTATTCCCAGGTGAGCCATGTACACTTCTCTGTGAGCCTCGTTTAGGATCAAAATCCTCAACTCGTCATCCGGTGGTACATAAATGCGATTTTTAAACCCCAATAATCCATTGTCGTTAAACGTAAATCTATCAAATCTTGGTACCATTATTGTGTTTTGTCCGATAAAATCCTCGACCTCTTTGTACCAGTCATTGTTGCGTTGTAAAGTTAGAATAGTTTCACGTAGATTCATCTGAAGAGGCAACACCGAAAATATGTGTGGTCTCCAACTCAATGCATCTGCCACTCGGTTGACTATTCCTTTTATCTAAGAAATCTCAAAATCGTACTCACTAAGCAATTCTGACCAACGTCGTTTTTGCGCATTCAGGTCACTTTGCATAAAGATGTGTTGTAGTCCATAGTGGTCCGTCTTTAGTTCAAATTTTCATCCAACAAGGTAGTGTCTCCCAACCTTCAAGGCATAAACAATGGATAACAACTGCAAATCGTGCGTCGCATAGTTCTCCTCATGCCTTCTCAGTTTCCTTGAGATGTAAGCGATCACTCGACCGTCTTGCATCAAGACTCCGCCTAAGACTTCCTTGGAAGCATCAGTGCATACCAAGAAGTCCGTGTCCATGTCAGGGACCTTTAGTATCGGTGCTATTGTCAACAACTCTTTGAGCCTCCAAAATGATTCCACGCATTTCTCGGTCCAAACAAACTTCTTGTTCTTCTTCTGCAATTTCGTGATCGGATTTGCTATCTTTGAAAATCCCTCGACGAACGATCGATAGTATTATGCTAAATCCATGAAGATACGCACTTCTGGGACATTCATCGACCCAGACCATTCCATAATAGCCTTGACCTTTGCTGGATCCATGGCGATACCGTCGCTGGAGATGACATGCCCTAAGTAGTGAATCTTCGATTGATAAAACGAGGATTTGAAAAATTTCCCATACAATTTGTGCTCTCGCAGACACTGTAGTACCAAGCACAAGTGCTCGTCATGATCCTCCATTGTTCAAGAATAAATCAAAATATCGTCAATGAATACTTGGACGAACTTGTCCACGTACTCACTGAACACCCCATTCATCAAACTCATAAATACCCCTGGGGCATTTGTCAGTCCAAATGGTAAAACAGTAAAATCATAATGACCGAACCTCGTCTTAAAGGTGGTCTTAGGGACATCATCCTCCTTGATCTGAAACCAGTGATACCCTGATCACAAATCGATCTTGGAAAACACCGTTGCACCCATCATCTGATCGAACAGATCATCAATCCTCGACAACGGATACTGATTCTTGATCGTTGCCTTGTTCAATTGGCAATAGTTAATGCAGAGTATCCATGACCCATCCTTCTTTGTATGAAGATAATAGGCACGCCCCATGGTGACATGCTTGGACGTATAAGTCCCAAGTTCAACAACTCTTTCAGTAGAATTCTTAACTCCTGTAACTCTGGGGTCGACATTCGATAAGACGTTCTAGCTATTGGTTCAGTCCCCGGTTTTAGGTCTATGGTAAACTCCAATTCCCTCTCCGACGACATCCCAGGTGACTCCCCTGGAAAGACGTCTACAAACTCTCTCACCACCAGAAGGTGTTCTAGATCTTCTGCTACTCCTTTTTCATTTAATGAAAGGATCGCATAAAGTTTACATCCCTTGCGCAAGTTCTTCCATAATTGAAAGGAAGAGATAAAACTCAAGGAAAATCCCTAGTTCCGACCTACAATCATGCGTCTCTATCCCTCATCATCGACCAAGCTTAATTGTTTCGTCTTACAATTGAGTATCGCCTCATGCGATTCCAACCAGTCCATACAGATCACGACATCATAAGACCCTAATAATGTGGCGTACAAGTTGGCCCTAGTGAAAAAATATCCCAGATTAAGGATACAACCTGTTACCTTCCCTCCAACCTTCTGTTTAGCTCCCGAAGCCATCTCTACAAAGCTAAACTCATCTCGTTCGAATGCCTTTACCTTAATCCTTTTTAGCATTGCACCAGAAATGAAACTCTCGGTAGCACCTGGATCTATCAAAATACTAAGGGTCTGGTCAGCGACGATACCTGATGTCTCGAGTACAGTTGACCGGTGCTCTTCCTGGCGGTTATTCACCGTTTCATGAATCCGAAGGGCCTTGCCGAAATCTCTCACGGTAGTGGGTTCGACTGATCCATATTCTAGTCATCTCCCAGAACCGTTCCTCAAAAGGTTCCCATGACATGTTCTCAATTTCCATGTTCAACTACGACAGGAGCGTCTTCCACCATAGAAGAGCACTCCCCTTTAATTGAAACACTACTATGCAGACCTTCATTTTGGGGGTAGTTGCGAAGTGCAAAACACATTGCCCAATTCTCCAACCATGCCTCTACGGCTGCACCGTCCGAGGCACCAAAGAACTCGGGAAATTTGACCTTCTTGAGTTCATAGTGAACACTAATGGTACTGGCTGGGCGCGCTATGGACCCTTAGGGTACAGACGCCTTGGTCTCAACTCAATACATATGGTAAATCAAGGCCTCTTACATTCTCTGGACATGCCTCGCCAGACCATCATCATCCCTTACAACATTCGAATCCAGGCCAAGGACTTGGTATTCCCCTTGGAGTTAGACTTTGAGGGCGTGGGCACTTCTAGAGGCATCGCAACTCCTTCCACGACACCACGTTGCGAACCTCTATGGAGTCCTCTAACAAATATCACCGCATGGACATGTTTAAGTTTTTAATTAGCGCTAGGTTAAGACTCAAGGTTTTACTGCAGTGGAAATCCTGGTGATCGACAGTCGCAGGGTTGAACCCACTCTGATACCATATGTAAGGATCTTTCCATTACGACTCCAAGCGAAGCGACAAGTGCAATTTTTTATTTTATTTTAGGCAGGAACGAAACGACAAAAAACAGTTGAACCACACAACCAGGCAACGAACACAAACACACAGATCATACAACATACAACTATGACTCCACGCACTAGCACAAGGAGAAATTGGGTGAAACATGCGTAAACGAATAGATAGAAACGATTACCTTCCCTACACAAACATGACAACTCCTACAAGCTAAAGGACAACACCCACCATCCCGACACAACGGCCTTGATGACCAGTAACTAGGACCACTATGGTGTGCTAGACCAAACACATGAAGGCGTTACAACCAAGTACCAAATTCCATTACAACGAACAATGTCCACATCGGGGAGCACAAACTTCGACCAGGTTATCCTTAGTGTCTATCCCTCAGGGCGCACGATGATCCCCTCCTTAGGAATCAAGCCTTCACAAGGCGATAGGAGTGACAGACAACAAGGCGCTACATAACCTATCTAGACCAAAATCTCAAGAAAATCCGACGCGCCAGGAGACCGAATTAACTGTCAACGTGAAAACCATACCCAAACACCCCATCGGCAAATGAACAAGACACAGGGGAAAACTAACTGCTATAACAATCCTACGTTCTAAAACTTCTTGGCGCAACAAATTCTAAGCAAACATATGTAAATCTGTACACATTAAAATATTTTTTATCAACATTTAGTTCATTGTAACCATTTTCTACTTCTAGATAACCGATAAGTAAATTACTAAGGATGATTTCGCTAATGTTTAAACTGAAGAAAAATCGCTTCCCCTTTAAACAATAAAAAATGTTGTCTCTTAAAACTGAAACAACTATAACACCATCGCTATCTAAGGAATGCAGATAGGATCAATATAATAAAAAATGATGTCTATGTAACCTGTGTAATGAAATCAATATCTAAATAATCTGTGTCTGAAGGTTCACAGAGAAGGGGCTGTGTATTTCTAATCAAGGGATTGACGGGGCAAGACACAAAGTATAAACAATTGTTAATTACATGGGAAGGAATGAATCTCCAGGCAAGAAAACGCAGAGACAAAATTGTTGCCCAGATGTATACAATATACACACAATGGAATAAATCGCTACCAGACTAGAATGTTAAATCACTAACAGACTTGAATATTTTAAATAGATAACAGCCTATTAAATTCACTATCAACATATATTAAATCGCTGCGAATCTATTAAATTCGCCTTCCCAAAATACCCCGTCGACACATATCATGGTGTAAATAAGATATTGCGGTGAACAAAATAGTGGATAAGATATCGCGGAGTAATCACCACAAAATCATAGCGTGAAGACTGTGTATTGTGCCATGGAAACAATAGTGGGTATCTAGGTAAAATGCAGTCGATGCAACAACAAATCTGGGTCCGTTGGGAATATTAAAACATGGTCAAAGCAACAACGAAGTTGTGGTCAGTTGGTATGAAAAAAACAGTCATTTTATCACAGTCCAAAACGAATTTGATGATATTCTATTTAAAAAAAAAACTAATGGTGTATAACAAGGACGTGGCTGTCTGAAAATGATAAAATCATTGTCCAATCAACGCTTAATATACTGTCAACACAGAGTAAGGAAAACACATGGAAAAAGAAAACAATTTCGCTACTCAACGCAGAGCGATTTCACCTACGAAATGTAATAATTTGCAGAGGAAGATTCACAGGCTAGATGTATGAAAAACGCAGGGAAAAATTCGCCTTTAAAAGAGATTAAAATGCATAGGGAAATTGCAGGCCAGATGGGCCAGAACGCAAGGTAAAATCGTCCTTAAAATATAATGAATTTGCAGAGGAGAAATTACAGTCAAGGTGTTAAATTGCAGAGCGAAAATTTGCCAGTCTGTAAGAAATAACATTTCAGAGTAAAAAGATAAAAGTATTCGTCAATCAAGATGCAGGTAAACACAGGAAAAAAACTCAGTATCATCATTCCAACGGCAGGAGAAAAACACAGTAATAAAAGTAATAACATTCGACCATTACACAGTAACAATGCCACTATTGCACATTAAAATGAACTACAAATCGATGTCAAATGTAGAACAATAAAAGAATAAAACACAGTCCAATGTGGCCCAAGGCAGAGTAAAAAAATTTCGTCATCAAAGCAATAAATCGCAGAGGGAAATCCCAACAAGGTGGAAGATAATCACTCAACCAGGAACAATCAGCAGTGGTAGACAACTGGGCAACACATCCTTCGCTCATCATCCACGCACAAAAAAGAAGGGCATTAGGATCTATAGGTATATTAACACCGAAGTGACGACCGCCGACCTGACTCCTGGCCGACTGCTTAGGCGTGGATTCATGATCTAGGGATTAGGACGAAGATAAGGCACAGACGCTTCATAAAATCAATAGAACCAATAGGACAGTCACATCATTCATGGATCGATTGCCAAGGGAATCAATTCAAGCAACGAGCTTAAGGCTATGGTGAATTTAGGTTCCCAATTAAATGCTAAATAAAACACTTTCTTTACCCAATTCAAAGTACAGAAATGAAGTGCAAATTCAATATTAATCTACCATTCAAAATAAATGCATGCGTACCATAGCCCAAGGTGACAACTTTGAGTCGTTGTCCTACAGGCTTCGTCTAGATCTTGCTTGTCGACCGATGGGACTTCACCGGTACCTCCCATCCAACGCTAGGGGTAATCTTCTTCCCCCTCAGCCCCCCGAGCTGCAAAGGGGCCACATACACTAATCCAGAGAACAAGTTTCTCCCATCTCGCCTCGCAAGGTTGAACTACCACTCCTCACCAAGCTGGGTATCCCAACTCCCACAAGACAAGTCAGTCAAGTCAAAAATTCTGCAGCGTAACGTTACACATAAAAGAAGAGATTCATCCTCCTCCTCCTCCTCCCTCCTTTATATAGAGTTTCTAAGTCACTTCTTTCCCAATTTCTCATTTAATTTAATGTTCAATAATTTAATTCAGAAAAAATCCTCGCCGTACATGTGTCACCCATCCCCTTCGTTGCACCATAAATTAATTTCATTAATTATTTAATTACTCCTATTCCCCTCACCCACCTAAAAACATTCCTAGAATCGCTCCTAGGTGTCCCCATATTCCCTTACACATTTTAATGACTTACCCCCTTACTAATTTACTAGTTGAGTTCAATTTAGAAAGT
>JZKD02S1673696.1:227313-265939 GCA_000966675.3 Picea glauca | reverse complement strand
TATAAAAATTTGATATTTTACATATTTTTTAAATTGAAGTTTTAAACCTCAGATGGGGTGTTAGTGCAGACCACTTGGCGCATAGAGGGAGAGCGGATGAGCCAGCAAGGCAATGAGCCATGTGACCAGCTCGTGCCGACCACCGCCGACTCTACCTAACATTAAATGGATTTCATGTCGTTTGCAGTGGCATTAATCTTGTTTCACCCGACCTCCTTTATGCATTGTTCTATGGCTTCTCCGTCTGCTTGTGCTCCTCTCCCTCTCTCGAGAACCGACTCTCACATTCCTCCGCTGCCCTGGCCTGGTTATGCTTGCACGTTCATGGTGCTCACAGGTCCCGGCCTTCTCCAGGCTCTCCACATTGGCCTGGATCACCAAATCCATTTCCACTTTCAAATCATGCCGCAACAACAAGGACGGCCGCGACGGGGCTCTCCTTGGCATCCTCCTGAGCCCCGCGCTTCGGTTTCTCCCCCTGGTTCTCCCTCAACACTTTCCTCACCACTTCTGTTGCCTGAGTTAGCACCTCTCACTTCCTCCACCTCGCCTATTTCCCTCTTTGAGTGCTTAGCCATAATTGAAAGCTTGTCGGGATCTTCCTTGCGCCACCTTACCGCTCCACCGACCTCTGGAACTTTCAATCCTTCCCTTGCACTGGTTATTGGTTTCTCAAAGTCGCCCATGGGGGTGCCACCTCCTGTTCAAGCCATCTGAAACAACATGTTCGCGTCTACTGACTCCAAGCCTGATCTGCAGCTGAAAGAGAGTTTCACCATCCTCTATGATTTGGTCTTCGAACTCCGTCAGGGAATGGAGGACCTCCAATTTCGAATGCATCTTATGGACGGAAGGATATCGACCCTCCTGCAGCTCCTATCTACCTTCCAAGACGCATGTCCCTCTTACCCAGCAGGCACGGCTTCAGCAGGGGCGCCCTCCTCAAAAGGCGACGACAGAAATGTTAGGATGCAAAGTGTAGCAGAGGTCATTGTGGAGCAGGACCAACATGAGGACATGGAAGCGGTGATAGCCAAAGGCCAGCATATGCACACTCCGTAGGGAGATGCCCTGCCATCTGCCAACAGGGACGAGTGCACCGTGGATGATGACATGCATTTGGAAAACAGAGGGACACCCATTGAGGAGGAGTCGTGGCACGCGGTTGTTCTTGCCACCTAACCAGGTTACTTGCCAAGTGTATAACCCTTGAAGAGATCTTTTCTTTTTATAGTTTTTCCTTTTAGTTACTTTTTAGTCAGCTTAGCTTTGTGCTTTAAGACTGGTAGGTTCTCAGATGCTAAACTTACCCGGTTGGCTGGACTGATCTCTCCCTTTTAGGGCAGTTTAGTAACTACAATCCGGTTGTTATCAAGCTTTTGTAACTTTGGTTTGGTTTTTTGAAGGCCCTTATATATAAAATCTCTTACTTAACAAAAAAAAACAAAACAAAACAAAAAAAATTGAAGTTTTAAAACTCATATATATTTATAATAATTTATAAGAAATTGTGTTTTCATTTTTAAGATATATTTTGTTAATAATTAATAGCATTTGATGTGTTAAATTTACATTTAATTACATGTTTGTCTTTGCAAATTTCCATAAAAATGAATGATTGAGTTTTGTTTTAGTTAATTGAATACAATTATACAAAACTTAGTCCATCCCACTTATTTTTAAAATATTTTTATGGAAAATTATGTTTTTTACTATTACCAATTAATATTTAAATCTCATTATTATTTATATAAATTGAAAAACCAAAAATATCATTTTAAAGAAAAAACATCCAATGAGATCTTACATATTTAAAAAATAAAATAAAAATTGATTGTCTAGTTTATATGGTATTGATGGAGTGTCTTTTGAACAATGGAAAAAAAAAATCAAGTATAACTTTTAAAACAAAATAAATTAAAAAATATAATATGAAATCAAAGTATCAAAATCATACACCATGGAATAGAGCATTCACAAGTCCATTGACATCAATTCCATCACCTAAGATGAAATAGTTAAATACAGGTTCCTTCGATTTTGTGAAAACATGATGATGATGATGATGATGATGATGATGATGATGATGATGATGATGATGATGATGATGATGATGATGATGATGATGATGATGATGATGATGATGATGATGATGATGATGATGATGATGATGATGATGATGATGATGATGATGATGATGATGATGATGATGATGATGATGATGATGATGATGATGATGATGATGAACAACATCCACTTAGACTTAATTGGTTTATCGAACCTTAAGAGAGTAAGAGATTACTTGCAATTCTTTAGAAATTTGTTTTTTTGTTAGATCACCATAGTTTTGTTGAGTTAAAAGGTTAGGGAGGTTGGTAGTGTGAAAAATATTTTGAAATTGAGATATAATCTAGGATGGAAAATCTAAGAGAAAGTGTTTTTCATCTTCAACCTTCTTAGTGTCACAAAGGTGACATGCTCTTTCAGGTTACTATTCAACCCATCGAGAAAGACGTGAAAGTAATCAGGCATTTTCAAGAGGATGATGATATTAACCAGTGGGCGGGAGATTTCATTCTAGACCTGGATTCCAATAGGAATAGGGGCACATACTTCTACTGCACTGTGGAGTTTTATTGGCATTACCAAAACTTTGGTTTCCTGAGCAATGTTAGCTACGGAGAAAAACTCCAATGAATTTCGCCAACAAATTGAAGCTTTGGAAAATAAAAACAGGTTGTTTCCCACATTGATTTCATGGTTGGTTAAGAAAAATGGGGGTGTTATTCAACTGAATCCATCGAAGGATGACCCCATCCTATTCAACCCATCAAGAAAGACGTGAAAGTAATCAGGCCTTTTCAAGAGGATGAGGGTATTAACTAGCGGGCAAGAGATTTCATTTTAGACCTGGATTCCTATGACATCCCGCTCTTGCACACACTGAGCGAACTTATTCTTTGAGGACGCTTGCTTGCAAGTGATCCAGATTATTATACTATTGGGCATTTGATTATGATTATGAGACATTATGGATACGATGACATGTTATTTTATTGTATTGATAGAGACAGGTGTTATTGACTCAGTTCTCCTGAGTGTGCAGGAGTTTGGACCTCGAGGATGCAAAGGCATCGATGAAACCCTTGGAATCTAGATTGATTCATGGAGTGGACTATAGGGGTTTGATTGTGTATATATGACATATGTGCATTTGATTAGATGTTATGATGATTGATTTTATTTCTGACATGATTTGTTGATGATGTAGGCTGACGATAACTTGCTGACCAGACTCACATGTGGAGTAGAGGGGTCACGCATGAAAACCAGCGACTTTGAGGGAGAGGTGTGGAAAAAAACCCTTCCACAACCTACTAGCACTCTCGTTGTGGCTCGAACTATAGGTTAACGATTACCTAGTTCAGGAAGACCCATGATGTCGTGAGGGAAGACTATGATAGCTGCTCACGATGATTCTAAGGGGCACGCCATAAGGTAGGGGCCTTATTCCTTAGAGGCCCTTAGTCTCCCACAAGATCACCTGACAAAGTATTGACTCCAGGGGTTTTTGATGTCTACCAAGTCAGTCAAGAGGTGAGTGGCACCCTTGGAGCACCTAGAGGGTCTTGAAGGGAATGTCACACAAGGGAAACAAAAAGAGGTGAGTGGCACCCTTGGAGCACGTAGTGCGTCCTAAAGGGCACGTCGCACAAGGGAATCAGAATGAGGCAAGTGGCACCCTTAGAGCACCTAGTGTGCCCTAAAGGGCACATCGCATTGTTAATTATTAAGTGAATAAACCTAGATAGCCTTAGAATGAATAATGTGATAAGAAATATTTAAAAACAAATTCTCTAATAAAATGTCACCCAGCCTCGGAAATTAAAATCTAGGTCTACAGTGATACTTGTGGTAAATAATAATAATAATAATAATAATAATCATTAAACATGCGACGAAAAAGGGGTAAGAAACTCGTTTAAATTATTAAAATCAAATTATTGAGGGATTTAAAATGTGTAAAGAGATTTTATACACTTGCTAATTAGAGTTTTAGATAAAAGGGAAAGAGGGAAATTTAAAAGAATTAGTAAACTAAGGGAAAAAAGGGGGGAAACATAAAGAGAAAGGGGAAACATAAGGAAAAAGAAGAATGACTAACTTAGCAAGGAATCTTACCTTTAAGAACTTTCTAAATTGAACTCAACTAGTAAATTAGTAAGGGGGTGAGTCATTAAAATGTGTAAGGGAATATGGGGACACCTAGGAGCGATTCTAGGAATGTTTTTAGGTGGGTGAGGGGAATAGGAGTAATTAAATAATTAATGAAATTAATTTATGGTGCAACGAAGGGGATGGGTGACACATGTACGGCGAGGATTTTTTCTGAATTAAATTATTGAACATTAAATTAAATGAGAAATTGGGAAAGAAGTGACTTAGAAACTCTATATAAAGGAGGGAGGAGGAGGAGGAGGATGAATCTCTTCTTTTATGTGTAACGTTACGCTGCAGAATTTTTGACTTGACTGACTTGTCTTGTGGGAGTTGGGATACCCAGCTTGGTGAGGAGTGGTAGTTCAACCTTGCGAGGCGAGATGGGAGAAACTTGTTCTCTGGATTAGTGTATGTGGCCCCTTTGCAGCTCGGGGGGCTGAGGGGGAAGAAGATTACCCCTAGCGTTGGATGGGAGGTACCGGTGAAGTCCCATCGGTCGACAAGCAAGATCTAGACGAAGCCTGTAGGACAACGACTCAAAGTTGTCACCTTGGGCTATGGTACGCATGCATTTATTTTGAATGGTAGATTAATATTGAATTTGCACTTCATTTCTGTACTTTGAATTGGGTAAAGAAAGTGTTTTATTTAGCATTTAATTGGGAACCTAAATTCACCATAGCCTTAAGCTCGTTGCTTGAATTGATTCCCTTGGCAATCGATCCATGAATGATGTGACTGTCCTATTGGTTCTATTGATTTTATGAAGCGTCTGTGCCTTATCTTCGTCCTAATCCCTAGATCATGAATCCACGCCTAAGCAGTCGGCCAGGAGTCAGGTCGGCGGTCGTCACTTCGGTGTTAATATACCTATAGATCCTAATGCCCTTCTTTTTTGTGCGTGGATGATGAGCGAAGGATGTGTTGCCCAGTTGTCTACCACTGCTGATTGTTCCTGGTTGAGTGATTATCTTCCACCTTGTTGGGATTTCCCTCTGCGATTTATTGCTTTGATGACGAAATTTTTTTACTCTGCCTTGGGCCACATTGGACTGTGTTTTATTCTTTTATTGTTCTACATTTGACATCGATTTGTAGTTCATTTTAATGTGCAATAGTGGCATTGTTACTGTGTAATGGTCGAATGTTATTACTTTTATTACTGTGTTTTTCTCCTGCCGTTGGAATGATGATACTGAGTTTTTTTCCTGTGTTTACCTGCATCTTGATTGACGAATACTTTTATCTTTTTACTCTGAAATGTTATTTCTTACAGACTGGCAAATTTTCGCTCTGCAATTTAACACCTTGACTGTAATTTCTCCTCTGCAAATTCATTATATTTTAAGGACGATTTTACCTTGCGTTCTGGCCCATCTGGCCTGCAATTTCCCTATGCATTTTAATCTCTTTTAAAGGCGAATTTTTCCCTGCGTTTTTCATACATCTAGCCTGTGAATCTTCCTCTGCAAATTATTACATTTCGTAGGTGAAATCGCTCTGCGTTGAGTAGCGAAATTGTTTTCTTTTTCCATGTGTTTTCCTTACTCTGTGTTGACAGTATATTAAGCGTTGATTGGACAATGATTTTATCATTTTCAGACAGCCACGTCCTTGTTATACACCATTAGTTTTTTTTTTAAATAGAATATCATCAAATTCGTTTTGGACTGTGATAAAATGACTGTTTTTTTCATACCAACTGACCACAACTTCGTTGTTGCTTTGACCATGTTTTAATATTCCCAACGGACCCAGATTTGTTGTTGCATCGACTGCATTTTACCTAGATACCCACTATTGTTTCCATGGCACAATACACAGTCTTCACGCTATGATTTTGTGGTGATTACTCCGCGATATCTTATCCACTATTTTGTTCACCGCAATATCTTATTTACACCATGATATGTGTCGACGGGGTATTTTGGGAAGGCGAATTTAATAGATTCGCAGCGATTTAATATATGTTGATAGTGAATTTAATAGGCTGTTATCTATTTAAAATATTCAAGTCTGTTAGTGATTTAACATTCTAGTCTGGTAGCGATTTATTCCATTGTGTGTATATTGTATACATCTGGGCAACAATTTTGTCTCTGCGTTTTCTTGCCTGGAGATTCATTCCTTCCCATGTAATTAACAATTGTTTATACTTTGTGTCTTGCCCCGTCAATCCCTTGATTAGAAATACACAGCCCCTTCTCTGTGAACCTTCAGACACAGATTATTTAGATATTGATTTCATTACACAGGTTACATAGACATCATTTTTTATTATATTGATCCTATCTGCATTCCTTAGATAGCGATGGTGTTATAGTTGTTTCAGTTTTAAGAGACAACATTTTTTATTGTTTAAAGGGGAAGCGATTTTTCTTCAGTTTAAACATTAGCGAAATCATCCTTAGTAATTTACTTATCGGTTATCTAGAAGTAGAAAATGGTTACAATGAACTAAATGTTGATAAAAAATATTTTAATGTGTACAGATTTACATATGTTTGCTTAGAATTTGTTGCGCCAAGAAGTTTTAGAACGTAGGATTGTTATAGCAGTTAGTTTTCCCCTGTGTCTTGTTCATTTGCCGATGGGGTGTTTGGGTATGGTTTTCACGTTGACAGTTAATTCGGTCTCCTGGCGCGTCGGATTTTCTTGAGATTTTGGTCTAGATAGGTTATGTAGCGCCTTGTTGTCTGTCACTCCTATCGCCTTGTGAAGGCTTGATTCCTAAGGAGGGGATCATCGTGCGCCCTGAGGGATAGACACTAAGGATAACCTGGTCGAAGTTTGTGCTCCCCGATGTGGACATTGTTCGTTGTAATGGAATTTGGTACTTGGTTGTAACGCCTTCATGTGTTTGGTCTAGCACACCATAGTGGTCCTAGTTACTGGTCATCAAGGCCGTTGTGTCGGGATGGTGGGTGTTGTCCTTTAGCTTGTAGGAGTTGTCATGTTTGTGTAGGGAAGGTAATCGTTTCTATCTATTCGTTTACGCATGTTTCACCCAATTTCTCCTTGTGCTAGTGCGTGGAGTCATAGTTGTATGTTGTATGATCTGTGTGTTTGTGTTCGTTGCCTGGTTGTGTGGTTCAACTGTTTTTTGTCGTTTCGTTCCTGCCTAAAATAAAATAAAAAATTGCACTTGTCGCTTCGCTTGGAGTCGTAATGGAAAGATCCTTACATATGGTATCAGAGTGGGTTCAACCCTGCGACTGTCGATCACCAGGATTTCCACTGCAGTAAAACCTTGAGTCTTAACCTAGCGCTAATTAAAAACTTAAACATGTCCATGCGGTGATATTTGTTAGAGGACTCCATAGAGGTTCGCAACGTGGTGTCGTGGAAGGAGTTGCGATGCCTCTAGAAGTGCCCACGCCCTCAAAGTCTAACTCCAAGGGGAATACCAAGTCCTTGGCCTGGATTCGAATGTTGTAAGGGATGATGATGGTCTGGCGAGGCATGTCCAGAGAATGTAAGAGGCCTTGATTTACCATATGTATTGAGTTGAGACCAAGGCGTCTGTACCCTAAGGGTCCATAGCGCGCCCAGCCAGTACCATTAGTGTTCACTATGAACTCAAGAAGGTCAAATTTCCCGAGTTCTTTGGTGCCTCGGACGGTGCAGCCGTAGAGGCATGGTTGGAGAATTGGGCAATGTGTTTTGCACTTCGCAACTACCCCCAAAATGAAGGTCTGCATAGTAGTGTTTCAATTAAAGGGGAGTGCTCTTCTATGGTGGAAGACGCTCCTGTCGTAGTTGAACATGGAAATTGAGAACATGTCATGGGAACCTTTTGAGGAACGGTTCTGGGAGATGACTAGAATATGGATCAGTCGAACCCACTACCGTGAGAGATTTCGGCAAGGCCCTTCGGATTCATGAAACGGTGAATAACCGCCAGGAAGAGCACCGGTCAACTGTACTCGAGACATCAGGTATCGTCGCTGACCAGACCCTTAGTATTTTGATAGATCCAGGTGCTACCGAGAGTTTCATTTCTGGTGCAATGCTAAAAAGGATTAAGGTAAAGGCATTCGAACGAGATGAGTTTAGCTTTGTAGAGATGGCTTCGGGAGCTAAACAGAAGGTTGGAGGGAAGGTAACAGGTTGTATCCTTAATCTGGGATATTTTTTCACTAGGGCCAACTTGTACGCCACATTATTAGGGTCTTATGATGTCGTGATCTGTATGGACTGGTTGGAATCGCATGAGGCGATACTCAATTGTAAGACGAAACAATTAAGCTTGGTCGATGATGAGGGATAGAGACGCATGATTGTAGGTCGGAACTAGGGATTTTCCTTGAGTTTTATCTCTTCCTTTCAATTATGGAAGAACTTGCGCAAGGGATGTAAACTTTATGCGATCCTTTCATTAAATGAAAAAGGAGTAGCAGAAGATCTAGAACACCTTCTGGTGGTGAGAGAGTTTGTAGACGTCTTTCCAGGGGAGTCACCTGGGATGTCGTCGGAGAGGGAATTGGAGTTTACCATAGACCTAAAACCGGGGACTGAACCAATAGCTAGAACGTCTTATCGAATGTCGACCCCAGAGTTACAGGAGTTAAGAATTCTACTGAAAGAGTTGTTGAACTTGGGACTTATACGTCCAAGCATGTCACCATGGGGCGTGCCTATTATCTTCATACAAAGAAGGATGGGTCATGGATACTCTGCATTAACTATTGCCAATTGAACAAGGCAACGATCAAGAATCAGTATCCGTTGTCGAGGATTGATGATCTGTTCGATCAGATGATGGGTGCAACGGTGTTTTCCAAGATCGATTTGTGATCAGGGTATCACTGGTTTCAGATCAAGGAGGATGATGTCCCTAAGACCACCTTTAAGACGAGGTTCGGTCATTATGATTTTACTGTTTTACCATTTGGACTGACAAATGCCCCAGGGGTATTTATGAGTTTGATGAATGGGGTGTTCAGTGAGTACGTGGACAAGTTCGTCCAAGTATTCATTGACGATATTTTGATTTATTCTTGAACAATGGAGGATCATGACGAGCACTTGTGCTTGGTACTACAGTGTCTGCGAGAGCACAAATTGTATGGGAAATTTTTCAAATCCTCGTTTTATCAATCGAAGATTCACTACTTAGGGCATGTCATCTCCAGCGACGGTATCGCCATGGATCCAGCAAAGGTCAAGGCTATTATGGAATGGTCTGGGTCGATGAATGTCCCAGAAGTGCGTATCTTCATGGATTTAGCATAATACTATCGATCGTTCGTCGAGGGATTTTCAAAGATAGCAAATCCGATCACGAAATTGCAGAAGAAGAACAAGAAGTTTGTTTGGACCGAGAAATGCGTGGAATCATTTTGGAGGCTCAAAGAGTTGTTGACAATAGCACCGATACTAAAGGTCCCTGACATGGACACGGACTTCTTGGTATGCACTGATGCTTCCAAGGAAGTCTTAGGCGGAGTCTTGATGCAAGACGGTCGAGTGATCGCTTACATCTCAAGGAAACTGAGAAGGCATGAGGAGAACTATGCGACGCACGATTTGCAGTTGTTATCCATTGTTTATGCCTTGAAGGTTGGGAGACACTACCTTGTTGGATGAAAATTTGAACTAAAGACGGACCACTATGGACTACAACACATCTTTATGCAAAGTGACCTGAATGCGCAAAAACGACGTTGGTCAGAATTGCTTAGTGAGTACGATTTTGAGATTTCTTAGATAAAAGGAATAGTCAACCGAGTGGCAGATGCATTGAGTTGGAGACCACACATATTTTCGGTGTTGCCTCTTCAGATGAATCTACGTGAAACTATTCTAACTTTACAACGCAACAATGACTGGTACAAAGAGGTCGAGGATTTTATCGGACAAAACACAATAATGGTACCAAGATTTGATAGATTTACGTTTAACGACAATGGATTATTGGGGTTTAAAAATCGCATTTATGTACCACCGGATGACGAGTTGAGGATTTTGATCCTAAACGAGGCTCACAGAGAAGTGTACATGGCTCACCTGGGAATAACGAAGATGGGGGAGGACCTTAAACCCTTATTCTTTTGGAAAGGAATGAAGGTAGACATAGTCAAATTTGTGGCCAGATGTCTAGAATGTCAGCAAGTAAAGGCTGAGCATAGACATCCAATAGGATTACTACAGCCACACGTTATTTCGGAATCGAAATGGGAGGTTATTTCAATGGATTTGATTGTTGGATTGCCACTGACGACAAGGAGACACGACTCGATTTTTGTGGTAGTCGACACTCTGACGAGGAGTGCTCACTTTATTCCCTTGTGTACGATGTATTGGGCACCTGACATAGCTAGATTTTTCATCAGTGAGATTGTCAGGCTGCATGGCGTGCCTAAGAGAATTATATCCAATCGAGGATCGGTGTTTAATGGATGATTTTGGACTGTTTTCCAAGAGGTCGTGGGAACCCAACTTAACTTTAGTACTTCGTATCACCCGGAGACTAACAGGCAGGCCGAACGAATGAACCGGATATTGGAAGACATGTTCTGCATGTACATGATGGACCAACCGAATCTTTGGGAAGAATTCTTGCACTGGTAGAATTCACATATAACAACAGTTACCAAAGCACCATTAAGATGGCGCCTTTCGAGTTTCTTTATGGGTGACCGTGTCAGACGCCTTTGAGTTGGGATCGTCTTGAGGATAGGGTATTAGTGGGACCAGAAGCAATCCAATAAATAGAATATCAAATGAAAACAATAAGATAAATGATCAAAGAAGCACAGGAGCGGCAGAAGATTTATGTCGATGCGCGTTGTGTCGACTGTAGTTACGAAGTTGGCGATCAAGTCTTCTTGCGGGTAAAACCACATAAGAGTTCAATCAAGTTTGGAAAGGGAGCTAAACTCTCTCTAAGGTTCATGGGAACTTTCGAGATTGTGGAGAGGAAGGGGCCTATGGCCTATCAATTAGACTTTCTTGATTCTTTGAGGCGTATGCACGATGTTTTTCACGTATCTGTTTGAGACATTATATTAGTGATCCTACACATGTTATTGACATGAGTTCCTAGAAGGTATCGGATGAGGGGGCGCTCACAGCTGAGTTGATCTGCATCCTGGATCGTCGCATTCAACAGCTACGACGTCATATCGTAGATCAGGTCAAGGTCCAGTGGGACAACTATAGTTTGCACTCGATGACCTGGGAGGACACTTATGATATGCGCCAATAGTTTCCATTTATGTTTGATAGATAGACTTATGACACTGTGATACACATTATTTCGACACTTATATACTATGAAACTTCGAGACGAAATTTAGACCAAGAGGGACTGTATGTGACATCCCACTCTTGCATGCACTGAGCGGACTTATTCTTTGAGGATACTTGCCTGCAAGTGATCCAGATTATTATACTATTGGGCATTTGATTATGATTGTGAGGCATTATGGATATGATGACATGTTTTTTTTTGTATTGATATAGACAGGTGCTATTGACTCGGTTCTCCTGAGTGTGCAGGAGTTTGGACCTCGATGATGTAGAGGCATCAATGAAGCCCTTGGACTCCGGATCGAGTCAGGGAGTGAACTATTGGGTTTTGATTGTGTATATATGACATATGTGCATCTGATTAGATGTTATGATGATTGATTTTATTTCTGACATGATTTTTTGATGATGCAGGCTGACGATAGCTTTCCGACCAGACTCACATGTGGAGTAGAGGGGTCACGCATGACAACCAGAGACTTTGAGGGAGAGGTGTGGACAGCAGCCCTGCCACATCCTATTGGCACTCTCACTATGGCTTGAACTGTAGGTTAACGATTACCTAGTTCGGGAATACCAACAATGTCGTGAGGGAAGACTGTGACAGTCACTCACGATGATTCTAAGGGGCACGCAATAAGGCAGGGGCCTTATTCCTTAGAGGCCCTTAGTCTCCGACAAGATCACCTGACGGAGTATTGACTCCAGGGGTTTTTTATGTCTACCAAGTCATTCAAGAGGCAAGTGGCACCCTTGGAGAACGTAGTGCGTCCTGAAGGACACGTCGCACAAGGGAAACAAAAAGAGGCAAGTGGCACCCATGGAGCACGTAGTGCGTCCTGAAGGGCACATCACGCAAGGGAATCAGAATGAGGCGAGTGGCACGCTTGGAGCACCTATTGCGTCTTGAAGGGCATGTCGCGTTGTTTACTATTAAGTGAATAAACCTAGATGGTATTATAACGAATAATGTGATAAGAAATATTTAAAAAGAATTCCCTAATAAAATGTCGCCCAGCCTTGGAAATTAAAATCTAGGTCTATAGTAATACTTGTGGTATAAATAAATAAAAATAATAATAATAATAATTAAACATGTGACAAAAAGTGGGTAAGAGACTCGTTTAAATTATTAAAATCAAATTATTGAGGGATTTAAAATGCTAAAAGGGAAATGATTTTTTTGTTACACATGCTAATTAAAATTTATTAATTAAAAAGAAAAAGAGGAAAAAGATAATTTTATACACTTGCTAATTTGAGTTTTAGATAAAAGGGAAAGAGGGAAATTTAAAAGAATTAGGAAACTAAGGGGAAAAGGGGGGAAACATAAAGAGACAGGGGAAACATAAGGAAAAAGAAGAATGACTAACTTAGCAAGGAATCGTGCCTTTAAGAACTTTCTAAATTGAACTTAACTAGTAAATTAGTAAGGGGGTAAGTCATTAAAATGTGTAAGGGAATATGGGGACACCTAGAAGCGATTCTAGGAATTTTTTGAGGTTGGTGAGGCAAATAGGAGTAATTAAATAATTAATGAAATTAATTTCTGGTGCAACAAATGGGATGAGTGACACATGTACAGGGAGGATTTTTTCTGAATTAAATTATTGAACATTAAATTAAATGGGAAATTGGGAAAGAAATGACTTAGAAACTCTATATAAAGGAGGGAGGAGGAGGAGGATGGATCTCTTATTTTATGCTTAACATTACGCTGCAGAATTTGACTAACTTATCTTGTGGGAGGTGGGATACCCAGCTCAGTGAAGAGTGGTAGCTCGGCCTTGCGAGGCGAGTTGGGAGCTAATTGTTCTCTAGATTAGTGTGTGTGGCCCCTTTGTGGCTCAGGGGGCTAAGGGGGAAGAAGAGTAACCCTAGCATTGGTTGGGATGTACCAGTGAAGTCTCATCAGTCGGCAAGTGGGAGCTGGACTGAGCACATGGGACAATGACTCAGAGTTGTCACATTGGGCTACGGTACACATGTATTTATTTTGAATGGTATATTAGTATTGAATTTGTGCTTCATTTATGTACTTTGAATTGGGTAAAGAAAGTGTTTTACTTAGCATTTAATCGGGAACCTAAATTCACCATAGCCTTAAGTTCGTTGCTTGAATTGATTTCTTTGGCAATCGATCCCTGAATGTTGTGATTGACCTGTTGTTCCTATTGATTTTATGAAGATTTTGTGCCTTATCTCCGTCTTCATCCCTAGATCATCAGTCCACACCTGAGCAGTCGGCCAGGATCCAGGTCGACGGTCGTCACTTCGGTGTTAATAGAACTATAGATCCTAATGCCATGCTTTTCTATGCGTGGATGATGAGCAAAGGATGTGTTGCCCAGCTATCTACCCCTGTTGATTGTTCTTGGTCGAGTGATTGTCTTGCGCCTTGTTGCAATTTCCCTCTACAATTTATTTCTTTGATGACGAAATTTTTTTACTGTGCCTTGGGCCAGATTGGACTGCATTTTATTCCTTTATTGTTTTGCATTTGACAGTGATTTGTAGTTGCTTTTAATGTGCAATGGTGACATTGTTACTGTGTAATGGTCGAATGTTATTACTCTTATTATTGTGTTTTTCTCCTGTCGTTGGAATGATGATATTAATTTTTTCTCATGCGTTTACCTGCGTCTTAATTGACGAGTACTTTTATCTTTTTACTCTAAAATGTTATTCCTTATAGACTGGCGAATTTTCGCTCTGCAATTTAACACCTTGACTGTAATTTCTCCTCTGCAAATTCATTATGTTTTATGGACGATTTTAACTTGCGCTCTGGCCCATCTGGCCTGCAATTTCCCTATGCATTTTAATCTTTTTTAAAGGCAAATTTTGCCCTGCGTTTTTCATACATCTGGCCTGCTAATCTTCCTCTGCAAATTATTACATTTCGTAGGTGAAATTGCTCTGCATTGAATAGAGATTTTTTTTTTTTCCATCCGTTTTCCTTTCTCTGCGCTGATAGTATATTATGCATTGAATGGACAGCAAGTTTATCATTTTCATACAACCACGTCCTTGTTATACACCATTAATTTTTTTTTTAAATAGAATATCATCAGATTTGTTTTGGACTACGATGCAATGACTACGTTTTTCATACCAACTTACCACGACTTCGTTGTTTCTTTGACTGTGTTTTTATATGCCCAACGGACCCAGATTTGTTGCTGCATCGACTGCGTTTTACCCAGCTACCCACCGTTGTTTCCATGGCACAATACATAGTCTTCATGCTATGATTTCGTGGCGATTACTCTGCGATATCTTATCCACTGTTTTATTTCACCGCAATATCTTATTTACACCATGATATTTGTTGACAGGGTATTTTGGGAAGGCGAATTTAATAGACTGTCAACGATTTAATATATGTTGATAGCAAATTTAATATATGTTTTTAGCTATTTAATATATTCAAGTCTGTTAGTGATTTAACATTCTAGTCTGGTAGCGATTTATTCCATGTTGTGTATATTGTATACATTTGGGCAGCGATTTTGTCTCTGCGTTTGCTTTCCTGGCGATTCATTCCTTCCCACGTAATTAACCATTGTTTATACTTTGCGTCTTTCCCCCTCAATCCCTTGATTCGCAATACACAACCCCTTCTCTGTGAATCCTTTAGACACAATAACCTTAATTCTAGACTGCGCATCCTTTTCTTTGGGCATCAAAAAATACGGTTGTTTCCTTGTTATTTCCTTTAAATGGTAATTTCTTTTTATGGACGGCGATATCATAATTGTACCCATCGATCATATCATTACACAGTGATAACGATTTACACCATGTGATTTATTTGTACATGTTAATCACATCGCGTTACATTACAGCAATGTTATGATATCGCTGAATTCACCCATATTGTTATTCAGGCAGCTACTTGTTTACATTAGTTTTCTGACTGATGTTTCCAAAACTCAGTGACTCTTGTTAAGGAGCGTTGACTTAGAACAATGATTTTTGACAGCGGCTATGCATGACTGTGAATGAATAAGACAGTGATTATATAGTCAACATTTATATGCAGACTGAGTTGACATAGATAGCGATTGTTTTATAGATTATTTAGATAGTGATTTCATTACACAGGTTGCATAGACATCAATTTTTATTATATTGATCATATCTGCGTTTCTTAGATAGCGACGGTGTTATAGTTGTTTCAGTTTTAAGAGAACAATTTTTATTGTTTAAAAGGGCAGCGATTTTGCTTCAGTTTAAACGTTGGCGAAATCATCCTTAGTAATTTACTTATCTGTTATCTGGAAGTGGAAAATGGTTACAATGAACTAAATGTTGATAAAAATTATTTTAATGTGTACAAATTTATGTATGTTTGCATAGAATTTGTTGCGCCAAGAAGTTTTAGGGCGTAGGATTGTTATAGCAGTCAGTTTTCCCTGCATCTTGTTCATTTTCCGATGGGGTGTTTGGGTATAGTCTTCACGTTGACAGTTAATTCGGTCTCCTGGCTTATCGGATTTTCTTGGGATTTTGGTATGGATAGGTTATGTAGCACCTTGGTGACTATCATTCTTATCACCTTGTGATGGCTTGATTCTTGAGGAGGGGATCATCGTGCACCTTGACAGATAGACGCGAAAGATAACCTAGCCGAAGTCTGTGCTCTACGATGTGGGCATTTTTCCTTGTAATGGCAGTTGGTACTTGGTTCTAATGCCTTCATGCGTTTGGTTTTCCATAGAGGTCCTAGTTACTGGTCGTCAAGGCTGCTGTTTCAGGATGGTGGGTGTTGTCCATTATCTTGTAGGGGTTGCCATGTTTGTGTAGGGCAGGTAGTCATTTCTATCTGTTGGTTTAGGCATGTTTAGCCCAATTTCTCCTTTTGCTAGTGCGTGGAGTCGTAGTTGTCTATTGCATGATCTTTGTGTTTGTGTTCATTGCCTAGTTGTGTGGTTCAACTGTTTGTCGTCGTTTCCTTCCTGCCTAAAAATAAAATAAAAAGTGAATTTGTCGCTTCGCTTGGAGTCGTAACGGCAAGGTCGTTACAATTCCAATAGGAATAGGGGCACAAAATTCCACTGCACTATGGAGTTTTATTGGCATTAACAAAACTTTGGTTTACTGAAAAATGTTAGCTAGGGCGAAAGACTCCAACTAATTTCACCAACAGATTGAAGCTTTAGAAAAGAAAAACAAGTTGTTTCCCACGTTGATTTCATGGTTGGTTAAGAAAAATGGGGGCACTATTCAACTGACTCAACAAGGCTCCTTGAAGGATAACCCCATCCTAATCTGGGGGAGAAGTAGATCAGAATTCTAATTTTTGCTCTCAGGTTCCCCTCATTGATGTCTATGATTTACACCTTCTTTTCATGGTCTTATTTTTTATTCCAAAAGAGATAAAAAAAAGATATATCCTACTTTAATCCTTTTAAAAATAATTATTTTCTCTTTTTTTTTTTTGATAGGTTTGGAATGCTAGAGTTTAATTTTGAAGGCTCCCTTGGTTTCCCACTCGTAAGACAATAAACTTCATGACTCTCAAAACCTTTGGTTCACATTGAAGTGCCTCGACCCACTCTCATAAATTTTGTTTATATTTTAATAGAAACTTCTACTTTAAAAAATGTTGTTATAAAAAATTTATATTATACATATTTTTTAAATTGAAGTTTTTAAAACTCGTGTATATTTTGATATGCAGTATAACAATTTATAAGAAATTGTGTTGTTTTTTTAAGATATATAATATTAATAGCATTTAATGTGTTAAATTTATATTTTTGGTTTTGCAAATTTCCATAAAAATTAATGAATGACTTTTGTTTTCATTAATTGAGCATAATTATACAAACTTAATACATCCTACTTATTTTTTTAATATTACTTAATACATCCTACTTATTTTTTTAATATTTTTATGGAAAATTATATTTTTTATGATTACCAATTAATATTTAAGTCCCATTATTATTTATATAAATTGGAAAACTAAAAATTTCATTTTAAAGAGGTTATATCCAAAAGATCCCACATATTTATTTATTTTTTTAAAAGAATTGATGGTGTAGTTTTTATGGTACTAATGAGGTGTCTTTTGGAACAATGGAAAAACAAAATCAAGTATAACTTTTAAAAGAAAATAAATTAAAAAATATAATATGAAATGAAAGTGTGAAAATTATACATCATGGAATATAGCATTCACAATTCCATTGGCATCAATTTCATCATCAAAGGTGAAATAGTTGAATCCACGCTCGTGTGTCATTGTTGCAAATAAAAATAAGGGCCTCATGTTGTTTTAAGAAAGAAATGATCTCAATCGAATTTTATAGTTCTTTCGAGGTAACCTCCATCGAAAATTTGTTATGCCAAAAAGTGTTATCCAGTTTCAAAGATTCACATTTTAAATTTATGATATGATGTATTAATTTTAGGAAACACTTTTTATGAAGTATTTACTAATGGAATAAGTGATAAATTATGAGATTGATTTTGTAAAAACATTAATATACAAAGTGGAATTTTTATCTTTTTAATTTTATTTAACAATTAAATATTATGATGATGATGATTAATATTCATTGAGATTAAATTGATTTATCAGACCTTAAGAGGGTAAGATATTACTTGCAATTCTTTAAAAATTTGTTTATGTGTTCGAAAATCATTAAGAGAAGCTTTCCAAGATCACCATAGTTTTGTTGAGTTAAAAGGTTAGGGAGGTTGGAAGTGTGACAAATATTTTGAAATTGAGATCTAATATGGGTATAGGCTGGACAATCTAACAGAAAGTGTTTTTCATCTTCAACCTTCTTAGTATCACAAAGGTGACACTATCTTTCATCCCAGGGAATTTTAGGAATTGACCAACGCCTAGTTTCACTATGGAGCTCGTGAGAATTTGTTCTTATCTTAGCAATGCTTATTTTTTTTCTTTACACTTGTTAAAACAAAGAGATATTTTTTATCTCCTAGATTAGGGTTGATTACCTCCTTATAATACCTTAAGTTTCTTTACCACCTTACCATTGAAGCTGAAGAAGTGGAAACTCTTTACAGTAATTCTATCCCCCCCTCTGCTTAGGCTATTATTCAACCCATCAAGAAAGATGTGAAAGTAATCAGGTCTTTTCAAGAGGATGAGGATATTAACCAGTGGACGTGAGATTTCATTCCATACCTGCATTCTAGCAGGAATAGGGGCACGCAATTCTACCACACTATGGAATTCTATTGGCATACCAAAACTTTGGTTACCTACACAATGTTATCTAGGGAGAATGAATCCAATGAATTTCACCAGCCGCTTAAAGCTTTCAAAAATCAAAACAGGTTTTTCCCACGTTTCTTTCATAGTTGGTTAAGAAAAATGGGGGCTCTATTCAACTAACTCAAGAGGCATCCTCAAAGGATGACCCCATCCTAATACACTCAGTTGGGGGAGCAGTAACTTGGAATTCTATTTTTTCCTCTTAGGTTCCCCCTCCTTGATGTTTGTGATTTCCATTTCCTTTTCAAGGTCTTACTTTAGCTATTTTTTATCCCAAAAGTATTACTTTTGTTTTCTAGATGTGTCTTACTTTAATCCTTTTAAAAATATGTCTTTTGTCTCTTTTTGATAGTTTTGGAATACTAGAGTTTAATTTTGAAGGCTCCCTTGGTTTCCCACTAGCAGGCTAACAAACTTATGACTCTCAAAACCTATGGTTCACATTGAAGTGTCTTGAGCCTCTCTAATAAATTTTGTTTATATTTTAATAAAAACTTCTGCTTAAAAAATGTGGTTATAAAAATTTGATATTTTACATATTGTTTAAATTGAAGGTTTTAAAACTCAAGTATATTTTGATATGTAGTATAACAATTTATAAGAAATTGTGTTGTCTTTTTTAAGATATATTTTTAAAATATTAATAGTATTTAATGTGTTAAATTTGCATTTAATTAAATGTTTGTCTTTGCAAATTTCCATAAAAAATAATAAATGATTTTTATTTTCATTAATTGAACACAATTATACAAAATTTAGTCCATCCCAATTATTTTTTAAATATTTTTATGAAAATTATATTTTGTATTATTACCAATTAATATTTAAATCTAATAATTATTTATATAAATTGAAAAACAAAAAATATCATTTTAAAGAGGAAATATGTGCGGCAATCCCACATATTTAAACTAAAATAAAAAAAGTTTGTGTAGCTTTTATGGTACTAATGGAGTGTATTTTGAACAATGGGAAAAAAGTATAACTTTTAAAAGAAAATAAATTTTAAAATATAATATGGAATGAATGTGTGAAAATTATACACCATGGAATAGAGAATTCACAAGTGCATTGGCATCAATTCCATCAGCTAAGATGAAATAGTTGAATCCGGGTTCATGTGTGCCATTGTTGCAAATAAAAATAAGGACCTCACGGTTGATTTTTGTTGTTTATGAAAAAAAGCATCTCAATTGAACTTTATTGTTCGATCGAGGTAATCTCCATCGAGAATGTGTTATGCCAAAAAGTGTTATCTAGTTTCATAGATTCACCCTCTCATTCATTTTAAATTTATGATATGATATATTAATTTTAGGAAACACTTTTTTAGGAAGTATTTACTATTGGATTAAGTGATAACTTATGAGATCGATTTTGTAAAAACATTATTCCATATTATATATAAAGTGGAATTTCTTTCATTTTAATTTTATTTCACAATTAAATATTATGACGACGATGATGTTGATGATGATTAACATCTACTCAGATTGAATTGGTTTATCAGACCTTAAGAGTATAAATATTACTTGCAATTTTTTAGAAATTTGTTTATGTATTTGAAAAGCATTAAGAGAAGCTTCCCACGATCATCATAGTTTTGTTGAGTTAAAATATTAGGGAGGTTGGTAGTGTGACAAATATTTTGAAAATGAGATATAATCTGAGTATAGGTTGGACAATCTAAGAGAAAGTGTTTTTCATCTTCAACCTTCTTAGTGTCACAAAGGTGACATGCTCTTTCATCCCAGGGCATTTTAGGAATTGACCAGCACATAGTTTCACAATGGAGCTCATGAGAATTTGTTCTTAACTTAGAAATGCTTATTTTTTTATTTACACTTGTCAAAACAGAGAAATAATTTTGATCTTCTAGATTAGGGTTGATTACCTCCTTATAATACTTTAATTTTCTTTACCTCCTTACCATTGAAGTTGAAGAAGTGGCAAATTTTTACATGAATTCAATCTCTTCCTCTGCTTAGGCTACTATTCAACCCATCGAGAAAGACGTGAAAGTAATCAGGAATTTTCAAGAGCATGAGGATATTAACCAATAGGCGGGACATTTCACTCCAGACCTACATTCTAGCAGGAATATGATGCAGGAGCATCGTCAACATCAAGCGAGCCAGCGCGGAGACCATCGGACAGCTGGACAAGCGCCAGCACAAATTTTGAAAATTTCCTTGAAGTTGTTGCACAATCTTAAATGAAGTCATTAAGAAGAAGCACACTTGTATAATGTAAACGGACCTTGAGAAATTTTCTCTCATCCTTAGTAGGTAGAAGGCATTTAAAGTAGTTAATGTAGGTAGATAGAATTTAATTCTAGATTAGACTGTTTGAGAGCACAAAAGGGAAACGGGATATAGGCACCCTCATTGTGTATTGTATGATAGTAGTGAGCATAGAGGAAGAGCAAGAGCATGCAGAGAGCTGTGTAAGAACACCCATGTACTGATATTTGGATTAATAGAAAGAGGTTGATTCAAATTCATGGTTTCGTGTTTGTTCTCTGTATATTGATGTTGAATGACATGCTCATAAATGTTTGCTTCCATTTATGCATTTTCTTTATATGTTGTGTATATGATTTCATGTTTGAGTTTGAAGTCTGAAAGGAAGTAGGAATGGGTTTCAATTGTTTCTCTATCTGAACAAGGATTCCTGCAAGGAGTGCAGTCGAAGTGTCCACAAGGAGTGCATTGACGAGGGGTTTAGATAGGGTAACTTTTGTTCTCGTTCATTTAGAAGTGCAGATAGGCACAGGAGCCGTGCAAGGAGTGCGCAGGCCAAGTGAAGTCTCAGAGTTGCGAGTCTGAGCAAAGCGTTGAGAGACTGTTGTTGCAAGCGTGCGCAGAGTCAAAAGATTTCAACACTTAGAGAGTGGTCGAATGTCTTCCACAAGGAGTGCGTGCAAGGCTTTCTAAAAGATTCAGAGTTATAAGGAAGCTCAGGAGGTATAGGACCTTCGAGAAACTCGCCAAGGAAAAGCATAGGAAGTTTGTTCCGTGGAGTGTTCAAGCAGGCATCGTAAGTCTGCGTCCGGGTGAATAAGTTTTCACGGAGGAATACTTGGTCATTCGTAGAGATTCTTAGAGGAAGGGAACAGACGGACGAAATTCTCTGAGGAGAATTCGTGAAATTTCGTGAGCCGTCAGATCTCACAGAGGAGCAGGGGAGATATGGCGAGTATTCCCTTAGGGTTCAAAGCTCAGGAGGGGCAGGACCATAGATCCAGGCCACAAGGGTCGTCAGATTTACTTGTGAATTTCCATATCGGGGTTTCGTGGGTTGAAACTCCGTAAACATAGCAACAGGAATCGCGATATCCCGAAAGGCTAAGAGAACAGTGTGGGGGCCACAAGGTTCAGAGAGGTGGACAGGTGGCACACTATTTCGGAGATTCATGGTGAGAAGTCCCGAAACATTTGCATCAGGATTTAGGATATTGCGAACTCCGAAATCCCGACAGAAGTGAGGTGGCGTTGAAAAGTCAAACTCGCGAGCATATCGGAGTTTCGGCTAATCGGGATTCGGGAGTCGGGGAACCGAGTTGTTCGACATTGCGAGTGTTGAAATTGCGATAGGGAAAATCCCGATAGGAGAGGGAAAGTTCAGCGTTGACTGTACCGGCATTCGAGGATTCGAGAGTCCAACACTCGACCACTGACCTTGCGAAGTCGCGAAGTCCGATCTCCTAAGTGCAAAGAGGGGATCCCACGAGGATTGTTGTGGGTGCATATTTTCCAACAGGGAAATAGAAGGACCATTTAAAGTTCTTCGGGTCGTGGAACGAAAAAGATCCTGCGTCGACGTGGACCTTCCGACCTGCGGGTTTTGAAGTAGGGGGTGTCGGCACCAAAATAGGGGCATGAAATTCTACCGCATTGTGGAGTTCTATTGGCATACCAAACCTTTGGTTTCCTAAGCAATATTAGTTAGGGTGAATGACTCTAATGAATTTATTCAGCGGCTTGAAGCTTTGGAAAATCAAAACAGGTTGTTGTCCGCATTGGTTTCATGGTTGGTTAAGAAAAATGGGGGCCTTATACAACTGAATCAAGAGGGATCCTCGAATGATGACCCCATCCTAATCCACTCAGATGGGGGAGCAGTAGTTTAGAATTCTATTTTTTTCCTCTCAATTTCCCCCTCATTGATGTCTATGATTTCCATCTCCTTTTCATTGTCTTACTTCAACTCTTTTTTGTCTGAAGAGTGCTACTTTTGTTTTCTAGATATGTCCTACTTTAATCCTTTTAAAAATATGTCTTTTATCTCTTTTTGATAGTTTTGGAATGCTAGAGTTTAATTTTGAAGGCTCCCTTGATTTTTCATTGGCAAGCCAACAAACTTTATGACTCCCAAAACCTATGGTTCACATTGAAGTGCCTTGAGCCTTTCTAATAAATTTTGTTTATATTTTAATAGAAAATTCTGGTTAAAAAAAATGTGGTTATAAAAATTTGATATTTTACATATTTTTTTAAATGAAGTTTTTAAAACTCATGTATATTTTGATGTGCAGTATAAAATTTAGTATAACAATTTATAATAAATTGCGTTATCTTTTTTAAGATATATATTTTTAAATATTAATAATGTTTAATGTGTTAAATTTGCATTTAATTAAATGTTTGTCTTTGCAAATTCCCATAAAAATTAATGAATACCTTTTGTTCTCGTTAATTGAACACAATTATACAAACCTTAGTCCATACCACTTATGTTTTAAATATTTTTATGGAAAATTATGTTTTCTATTATTACCAATTAATATTTGAATCCCGTTATTATTTACATAAATTAAAAAACCAAAAATATCATTTTAAAGAGAAAATATCCATGAAGATCCCACATATTTAAAAAAAAAATGATTATGTAGTTTTTGTGGTATTAATCGAGTGTCTTTTTTGAACAATGGAAAAAAAATAAACTATAACTTTTAAAAGAAAATATATTTAAAAATATAATATGAAATGAAAGTGTGAAATTTATACACCATTGAATAGAGCATTCATAAGTCCATTGGTATCAATTCCATCACCTAAGATGAAATAGTTGAATCCATGTTCTCGTGTGTCATTGTTACAAATAAAAATAAGGGCATCACAGTCGATTTTTGTTGTTTTATGAAACAAAGGATCTCAATCGAACATTATAGTTCGATCGAGGTAACCTCCATTGAGGAATTTTTATTCCAAAAAGTGTTATCCAGATTCATAGATTCACCCTCTCATTCATTTTAAATTTATGATATGATATATTAATTTTAGGAAATACTTCTTATGAAGTATTTACTATTGGAATAAGTGATCATTTATGAGATCAATTTTGTAAAAACATTATTCCATGTTATATACAAAGTGGCATTTCTTTCATTTCAATTTTATTTAACAATTAAATATGATGATGATGATGATGATTAACATCCACTGAGACTGAATTGGTTTATCGGACCTTAAGAGGGTAATAGATTACTTGCAATTCTTTAGAAATTTATTTATGTGTTCGAAAAGCATTAAGAGAAGCTTTCCAAGATCACCATAGTTTCGTTGAGTTAAAAGGTTAGGGAGGTTGGTAGTGTGACACATATTTTGAAATTGAGATCTAATATGGGCATAGGTTGGACAATCTAAGAGAAAGTGTTTTTCATATTCAACATTCTTAGTTGATCTAGGTGGATATCGGTGGCCACTCACCTTCTCCAACTGGCTCAAAACAGTTTTCTGACAATTTTGGTAATTTACTATTTTTAGCAGTTTTTCGGGTCCTGAACTTCCAGAGCCGTTTTGAGGCCCTAAACGATGTTTTTTTAGAAAAAGGGGAGCAACATGAATCATATATTGTTGTTTCTCACCCAAAAGTTGTAGTCCTCAGATAGATCTTTCCAACGAGCTATCGAGTGCCCCAAATTGAGATCGTATGCAAAAGTTACGCCCCTGGGAAGTTGACGTATCAACTACCCCCATCGGGGCCCACAAACCTTTTGTCTTTTCATCTTCTGGGGTTAGGGTTTGGGATTTTACTTATGTTAAAAATTCCCTTAGAGCCTCATTATAATAATCATCTTGTTTTGAATGAGAGTATCCGTCACATCTCTCCTCAGAGATAAGCTGCCACCATTCTAGCGAGTCTTTCACTCTGTACTTTTACAGTCTCCGTACATTTATTTCATTAATAGAAATCGTGTATTACTGTATATATGTGACTCTTGTTTATTTCCACTATATCTCTATTATATTTTTGTCTCTCTTGCAATATCTCTAAATATTTGTGTTATATCTCTGCTCTCATTTCGTGCCGAAAATAATCTGGATCAGTGGTATCAGAGCAGGTTGCTCTTGATCCTTTTTCAGTGCATGTTCCTGACGAGGTCCGAGTATATCAAGTTGGGTCTTGAGCATGTCTCTCTTAAGGACAATCTCTCTTGCACACCCAGGAAACCCTCAATGGCAGAAGAAAAGAAAAACGACGTAGCAGACGATCTTATCAGTCCATTTCTTGAGCAAGCTCTCACGTGACAGAGGGACGAAATGATGGAGATTTTTTCCCACATCCTTCAACGTTTGTTGATAGCAACAGGGTCATCTTCATCAAGCGGCCACTTTGGAGGCACCTCGCCTTTCAAGGTACAAGTTAATTTTGATATTCCAATATTTGAAGGACAAATAGATGTAGAAGCCCTAGACAAATGGTTAAATATACTAGAAGGTTATTTCTCTGTTCACAATTTTTTCGACCGAGAAAATATCGCCTTTTCACTCTTTAAAGCTCTCCCCCATGTCAAACATTGGTGGGAAACTTACTGGGAGCAGAGTTCCACAGAGGATTCTGGAATATATGGAGCCAAGCCCACTTGGGATTTTTTCATGGATGCGGTAAAGGAACAATATTACCCTGTTGGAAACTATGAGGACTAATACATGAGATTGACCACACTGCGGCAAGAGAGGGGCCAAGCAGTTCTAGATTTCACCAATACCTTCCATACCTTGTGCACCAAGCTGGATATCAAGGACTCTGAATGAAATTTGGTTCTGAAATACTATGGGGCTCTACACAAATACATCCAAACTAAAATGGATTTTCTAGACATCTCATCACTCGGTTCTGCTTATTGATATGTTGTTAAAATCGAGTAAAATTTTAAGCACTAGAACAAACAGGAGTTCGGATCTACAAATCCGCAACAACCAAAGTATGACAAAGACGGCCCTAACAAACAACTTCCTGAAAACCAGTCTAAGCCATAGGAAAAGAAGGGTCACAGGAAGACAAAGAAGGGCACTGGAAAATGGTGTGATTTCCACAAAATCCCCTGGCACAACACCGATGAATTTCGCTCAAAACAATCATTGGTGGCTGATATCAAAGACAAGGAGCATAACCCTGATTCAGAATCTAATTCTAAAAATAATGGTAAAAGACAGATCATTGATGCATACCCCACTGTTATTTTCTCTACTGCAGCAATTCAACCAAAAGAATCAACAAATCCAGAAGAGGGGGAGCACCTTTTTCATTCACAGATGTGGATGAAGGGGACCCCGTTGCATTTTATTGTTGATAGTAGAAGCCAGAAGAACCTCATCTCAACAGAGGTCGTCAAATAGTTGGGATTGTTGACAACACCACACCAGCAACCATACAGCATCGGGTGGCTTCGCCAAGGACAAGATCTTCGTGTCATCCAGCAGTGTTGATTGTCTTACGACATCCAATCCTTTAGGGATGAGGTATTATGTGATTTTTCCCCACTGGATGTATGTGATGTTCTCTTGGGCCAACCATATATGTGGAAGTGCCATACTATTTATGAGTGTCGACCACGTAGTGTCATTGTTACTTTGGGGGGTCATCTCTACAAAATACCAGAGGTAATTCCAACTATTGTTCCACCTAAATAGTGCCGCAAGGTAGTATCTCATACTGCAAATTCATCTTCTTTACAATTTGTTCAAAAGGGGAATAGAAGGACACGACAACCGCTACAGCCTCACCCCAAGCACCTTCTATCCAACAGAAGAAGGTCGACAAGGTTGCAGCAAAGCGTAAATATTCCTTCTACACACAGTCATCTCATGTATCCAAACTCGTTAAAAAGGTCCAGCCCTTCCAACCACAGGTTCGTGACAACCTTCAACAAACCAAGCAGTGCAACGTCTCCATCAAGGCAAGTAGCTCACCAAGATTCAGATTCAGCAATCGCTTTCCCCTCTCCCCTAGGAACTCAATGCAATGGAGACCATTGCTTCCTAAGGAAGGAGGATTGATCTAGGTGGATATCGATGGCCACCCACCTTCTCCAACTGGCTCAAAACAGTTTTCTGGCAATTTTGGTAATTTACTATTTTTAGCAGTTTTCGGGTCCTAAACTTCCGGAGCTGTTTTGAGGCCCTAAACGATGTTTTTTTAGAAAACGAGGAGAAACATGGATCACAGATGGATGTTGCTCACCCAAAATTTGTAGTCCTCAGATATATCTTTCCAACGAGCTATCGAGTGCCCCAACTAAGATCGTATGCAAAAGTTACGCTCCTGGGAAATTGATGTATCAACTACCCCCATCGGGGCCCACAAACCTTTTGGATTTTCATCTTCTGGGTTTAGGTTTTTGGATTTTACTTATGTTAAAAAGGCCCTTAGAGCCTCATTGTAATAATCATCTTCTTATGAATTAGAGTAGTTGTCACATCTCTTCTCAGAGATAAGCTGTCACCATTCTAGCGAGTCTTTCACTCTGTACTTTTACAGTCTCTATACATTTATTTCATTAATAGAAATCATATATTACTATATACCTGTGACTCTTGTTTATTTCCACTATATCTCTATTATATTATTGTCTCTCTTGCAATATCTCTAAATATTTCTTTGTTATATCTCTGCTCTCATTTCATGCTGAAAATAATCTGGATCATTAATATCACAAAGGTGACATGCTCTTTCATCCTAGGTGTAACACCCCCACCGTTACGACAACAAATGGCAATGTACGACAGGTAAATTTTTATTTTTTTTGCGTGAGGAAGTTAAATCGTCACAGTGTAAATTAACAACATTGCAAGTGATACACCATCATAATTATAATGGCACATAAGAATTGCACGTAATTAAAAGTAACACACAATCAACACATAAACAACGAATCAACCATGCTTCATCATAATTAATAGTTGCACAATCAACACATCACTATCAACTGAATAAAAATACAAATAAATGATCAACCATGTCACTAAACATTAGAAGAACTACTTGCCCAAACTACCCTACAAGGTTAGGACCTCCAAGACACATAAAAAAGGCTCATGTCCGGGATTCATCCGATTGATTTTGACCATTTAAGGTCTTAGGACTAGCGACTAGTCTGAGGAACTAGGAGGTGTTTATGTCCCTTAATCAATCACATCTCATAACTCCAGACTAGTTTATCAATCATACATCATCATTAATTCAATGGCGCAAGAGTAAGATAGTTACTTAGTCAACATACATCATCATTATTTTCATGGCGCAAGAGTAATCTAGTTACTTAATCAACATACATCATCATTATTTTCATGGTGCAACACGTTATTCTACTATACTTATCATTTTCAAACAACAATGAGCGTAAAGACAGCTTAATCTCATAGTTTTCAATATACATTTTCATATCTAGGAATGTCTTCTAGGAGTATGTAAGGAAAATCTAAGATTATACATTCATTACAAAAACCCATAAGAAGATCAATCTTCTTAAACAATCCATTAATTTAACACCACTTTTACATTAGGTTTCCCCGTTATAAATCATTCAAGGACCATTAATTAAATCCATCTTTCATCAATAAACAAGTGCAATTGAGTAAGAACATAAGACTTTAAGGATTAAAAATAATATATGCAAGCATAAGTAAGAGTCCAGTACTAGGTAGAGATCTATTGTGCCCATCCTTAGAATCATTTTCTAAGTTAAGTTCATTTATGTCAAGCCTCATTTATCAATTGCATCAAGCTACTGTAACAAGTACAATCCTTATGTAGCATAACTAAATATCATTGAAAATGATTTATCTTAATAAACAACACAATAAGACTTCATTACCAAATACATACATTCAAGGTTCCATAAGGAGATCAATAAATAATTTGATTAGAAGTCAACCCCTAGAATGTCCATTGAGAGAATCAAGAAAAATCATCCTTAACTAAATATATCAAAAGGTCTCAAGTTGGCTTGTAATTTCGCATAAGAAATTTAAAACACCCTACAATAAAAATAAAGAAATCAATCAACTTACAATTTCATATAAGGGAAAAAGGGATATCCAACTTATTAACGACATGTCGGGGCTTCAATGCCAACTACAATCTAGTTAAGAATAAGGAGAACTAGTCTTGTTGAGCAACAAAAGGATACATCTATGAAACTGAAATTTGATTTTTGGAATCCTAGGAAGATAGACTTCCTTAAGGGAAGAAAAGAGTCTCAACTCTACCTACACAGTCCTCAATGGTTATGAGGTTTAGACCATCCCAAAAAAGTGTTTAAACTGGAAGTGAAGTTTCTGGTGATTTATTTCGGAGTTGGAGGATATTAACCCTCTCCCAAGCGATCGAACTCCAAGAAAATACCCTAAGAATAATGATCCTTTTTATTCGAACCCAAACTCCAAGCATATCATATCATGATCGAGTGTTGAGTTTTATCATATGCACTAAGTACCAAGGGTAGCACGCATCATGCGTCAAGGAAGCACTCACACCAACTCCACGATAAATCAAGGATGTTCAACATTATTTTCAAACTACAACCCACTTCATTAGAGTAAGCCAAGCCATGCCTTGAGTTTCGAGTACCAAGTGCCAAAGTCTATTTGTACCAACTCCTTGACGGCTCATCAAAGTACCAAGTGTTGAGTCGTCAAGGAGTTGGTTTATATAATTAAGATTTAACATAGTCTACTGCAAATACAACAATTAGATTAAACAATAAAAATCAATGAAATTAAAATTCCATAAAATACCGTAACCGATGACCAAGATGGCCTCGTGATGATCTTCGACGACTAGCATTCCTTATGTCCTCTTACTTTCTAATCATCGAAACTTCACCTGTACCTCCCAACCAACGCTAGGGGTACTCTTCTTCCCCCTTAGCCCCCCGAGCCGCAAAGGGTCCACACACACACACAACCAGAAATCCTATAAATCCCATCTTTCCTCGCAAAGTACAGCCACCACTCTCTCTCAAGCTAGGTATCCCAACTCTCACAAGTAAAACCAGTCAAAATTTTTGCAGCATAACTTTACCCATAACCAATGATGATCCTTTTTCCATTTTGACTATTTGCTTTATAGAAATTTCCTTAATTACACACTCCTACTTGTACATTTAATTCGCTTTTAATTAAATAAATTAGAATTATTTCCCCCTTACACTTGTCACCCTTTGTTGGCCCTTGACCAATTTTTGATGATCCTTGGTCATGTTTGACCTATTTTGGGACTTCGACAGGCTGTCGAAGGTGGAGCACAATTCAAAGTGGAGATCGTAGGATCTCGGCCCCTTTTTTAGGGATTTTTGGGTTTTGGTCTTATGTAACGGGTATGGGGATGTCGTCCCATGGGTTTACCCATGTTTAGGCCCTTTTGTAACATATAAATAGAAGTCTAGGTGATGTAAGAAAGGGGGAGAGAAGCTTGGTATCTAGCCAAAGTGTTGAGTGCAAATTGTAAATGATTTGTGCATGTTGTGTCGAGAACTTGCAGAGCTAAGTGTAAGTGACTATAGGAGACTGTGTAAAGGCTTTGTGATATAATCTAGCTCAGGGAAGGAGGATCTAGCGAAATGCACGCAGGTCTCCTATCCTATGCAGAGTAGGATCTTGTGGCTCTATGCATGTAGAAGATTGACAGAAGACAATAAAAGAGAAGAAGAGTTGGTGGACGTAGCCCCGAGCTGGGGGTGAACCATGTATATCATGTGTTGCTATGCTTTGTGCGATGTATTGATGTGTTTATGTGTTTACTTGCTTAGTGATTTGATATATATGAATGATAGATAGATCTGTTGATGCTTTGTGCTTAATAATATGAATTAATCATATATCTGACCTATCTTTATGTGCTAAGTGCTTGGGTGTATTAGATCGTGTAGATTACTGCGTTGATCTGTTGTTAGGGTTTACCTGCGTTGTAAATTAACACTGAATAATAATGATCTATAATTGTTAAGTGCTCTGTTAAGGTGTTAAAATCACAAGTCTGTGTCCCAGCTAAGGTTGTAGACACTAGAGTCTTGCAACCACCCCTGCCTCTACCTCAGGTGAGACTGCATCTGCTTCGCAGGTTTTGTCGAAAGTGCTGGTAGTTAGGATTTTGTTGGTGTGTTGTTGAAGCGTTGAACCTTGGGTTTGACCCTGTGCCAACAAATGATTATGTTGTCGAGAACTGAAACTGTGATTGCTAGGAACTGAAGAAAAGAGATAGCTTCATGCGTAGATATGTTTCCCTAGTGCGCAATATTCTATTTGACTTGTGAAGCTCTATGCTAAGAAGAGAAGTTAGATCTGAAGAAAAGAGGTAAGATTAGTCAAACTTTTTTATTAAAGAGGTAAGATATTGAAGCTTTGTGCTCTGATAAAGGTAAGAACAATGAAAAGTTTTGATTGAAAAGGTAAGATAAGTGGAAATTTTTGTTTCGAAAGTATGAATCTAGGTATGTTTGATCAATTTTGTCCTAGCTTGAAAACTAGGGCACAGTTAGAAGAAAGAAGATTTGATATGGGTAGATCTGATAGAAATGATGAAATATATGTTATTCCTATGCATAGAAAGAATGTTTGGACTAACAAATGGATGCAGGATCCTAGAAAGAAATTTTTGCAGGTTAGCTACTATGATACTAGTGCGTAGTACATGAAAGGTTGGGGATCATTTAAAAGAAAAAGAGGATTAACTCTTTGTTATAGTTGCATAAGACAGGGCCATCTTGCTAAGGATTGACCTGATAGAAGACTAGTTGTCTTTGTTGTAAATCTATGGACCATGAAGTTTTGGATTTCCCTAGAATGATTGCTAAGGTTGAAAGAATGAATAGGAGACAAGAAACCCCTGAGGAAGAACAAGCAACTAAGACCATGGCAGAACCCTAGAAAGAATCAAAGAATGTATTGCTACAAATGAAAGAAACCCTAAATGATCACAGAAATATCAACTTATCAGAGGTCTTCAAAGAAAAAAAGTGCATAGAAACAAGAATAGGAGACTTCTACATTGACTTTGTTCTGGATGAGGAAACGCAGGTGAATATCATGACAGAAAGAACCTGGGAAATTTTAGGAAAGCCTGCTATGATTCCTTCATTGGGAGGAATAGGATTATTTAGAGGAAATTTGATAACCCTATGTGGAAGACTCACCCAGATATCTATGAGTGCTCATGGAACTTCGACAGAGGAAGATTTTGAGGTTGTTAAATTTATTGAGAACAATGCCCCATTTTCTATGTTACTAGGAAAAACCTGGATTGAGAAGGATCAGGCCAGAAGAAAAGAAGAGGAAGTCTTAGAATATAAGAAGCAAGAATTAAAATATTTCATGACTAGGAGGATAGCACACTTGATTGAAGAATAGGAGAACAGATCGAAGTTGTTTAGAGCTAGAAACTTGGATGTCAAAGTTGAAAGAACACAAAAAGACTCACAGAAGAGTGGAGCACCTACCCCAAACAGAGAAGAAGTATTTCCCTTTAACCCTACGAAAGAATCTTAACAGTGCAAAGTCACGATGCCAAAAGGAGATAAGAATCATAATGGAAAGAGGAATACTAAGACAAAGATCATAGGGAAGAAGGCTAGAAAGCTTAGTAAGAAGAGAGCAAAGATAGAAAAGTTGCAGAAGGTTCTAGAGGGGACTTCGCAGAAGGAAGGCTTGCAAAACTGGAACATCGTCGAGATATCAAAACAATGCAACATGTCACTTCACCATGGCAGAGCGATATGACCATTGGAAGCATTATAATTGTTAGACCGACACCCCGAATGGTTAGAACAATAGTTATGACTAGAAATATTGTCATCAGAATGTTGGGACCTCGCCGCAATAGACAGAACTGCATTGATGAAGACCTCTCATCCATTGGAGAGATCTGTTACATCAATGTCTACTTATTACGTTGATTGTTTCACCAAAAACACTTTTGTGAATTGTATCCGAGCCAACAGAAGAACTCATTGCTACCACATTGTGTTTACTAAGATCGACACTTGTCTTATTTCATTGAGCATTCATTCATCGACCTAAGTTATCCAATCAAGAGTGTGTATGTTGGACGAACTCAGCGCAGCTAAAAAGTGTGTAGAATACTTATTAATCGATCTAATGGCTAAAAAAGTAATGTCCGCAGGGATTCAAGCTTCATCGACGAGAGGAGTACAAGCCTCTCCATCGACTGCTCACGGATCTAGACCATCCTGAGCTGCAACAAAGAAAATAACCAAGTATCAAGATGACTTGGCGAATGCAAAGTTAATCCTTACTATTCTTCCCGACTACATCCCACCTTTGGTTGGCATGGTGAGTCGTGACACTGTCCCTAGAGAATTCGATTACACCCTAGTTACTGCGTACCTCTTGAAGGGGATATAGGCAGCTATAACACAGCAGGATAATATCATGACATTAAAACTCAGCGACTTCAACCTAGGGGACCACAAGAACCAAAGTATGCTCGCCCCTCATAAATAATTGACTAGGACAAAGGGGAATAGCTCAAAAATAATCCTCCAACCATGGACTATGAACCTCTCATATTCCACCATATTGAACGTGATGAAGATTCCACATTTCAGAAGGCACCAGGAGGTTAACGCGTTTTTTAATATCTTGCTATCGTGCTATCATGGTGGCTATCTGTGGATGGACAAACGCATCATAGTTGATCCGACGTTGATCCATAGGATCACTAGACTGAGCATGCAGGGACCAGAGCCACAAGACTTCTACCCAGGGAAGGCTGCAGACCACGCCCTGGCATAGAGAATTAAGGATACCTATGGCGATGTAGAAAAGGGGACGCGAGGCTACAAGGTAGCTTCCATCCAAAATGGTGCAGTGTGCCTGGCCTGCCAGCTGATCCCAGGAAAGCTGGTGAGAAAGAACAGACCTACGTAGGTCATAGGGTTCGTTGTTGACCTCGCCAAAAAATGTGTAGAAGGACTCCAAATGAACTAGGCAAAGTACTTAGTCAACCAACTAGAATTGGATTGACATGAACCTCAGGATCAGGGCTATGAGTTCCATTTCATCTAGTTGTTGATCCTATAGAATTTACTTCTTGGGAGATGCCGAAAGGTGCGACCTTCCTAGACATTGAGCCATTGGAGACACTCACTGTGAAGTTCACCATGCTCTAGTAATCGAGTGATATGGGAAAACAATGGCAGTCGAACATAGTATTCCACACATACTATCTCCAGTTCAAGAGGGCTATTAGGGTTGTCCCTCGTATGACACCAAACACCCTACACCATTTCAGACCCCTCATGAAGTTTCGCGTAGATTGGCACTTTATTTATATCACTACATGCGTAGACGAGCATAAAGAAGAGCTTCAGTCATACTATAAGCTCACAGAGGAGGACCTCGAAGAGATAACTAAGGACTAGTCTACAGAGCTCCTTATCCCTACTGACCCCGCAAAAATATATGATCCTGAACTAATTGGCAGCTCAGAGGCCACTCATGAAGAGCATGATACACCTGGACCTAGAAGAAGGAAGAAGACCGAAGAGGTACAAAACCTTAGTAGTTCATCAGATGAAACTACTTCATAATCACCTAGACAAGGAGATAATGACGAAGTAGATAAAGAAGAGACCAATGGCAAAGAATATCAGCAGAAGAAAGGTGAAGTAACACCACCTAGGGATCCTGTTGATGAGGCTCATCCCTCTAAGAAAAGAAAGGTTTTCCCCTCGAAACCTACCTCACAGAAGAAATCCAAATCCACCAAGACTAAGCTATAGACTGTGCTCACACTCGATGACTTTGACTTCATCATCGTAGTTGTATCAAACGCTTCGCAGGATATTATGCAGAACACTGAAGCCAAGCAAGCAACCTTGTATGAAAAAATTGAGACAGAACTAAGAGGGGTACAACAGGCCCTTCAATCCAGCCACACAGTATCCACTGTGCCCTCGCCATCAGAAGAACCAAAGTTGGGAGATGATCCTACCCAACTCCGCAGAATAGCTGATGCGAATGAAGCTTGCCTTCATCAAGCACAAGAGGAGAAAGAACATGCCACGATGGCCCTAAAGCAAGCACAACAGGAAGTGGTAGAGAAACATCGAGTTGTGCAACAAGAGAAGGATGACCTCCACACCAAGTTCGAAGAGGAGAGAGAACAGGTCGAGAAAGAGAAAAAGAAGTTGCTCGCAAAGCAGCTCAGAGTCAAAGAAGTAGTCAGCAGAGCACTTCGCTCTGTGACAGGCTTAGAAAAAAAGGCAAAAGAACCAGTGGAGCATCAAGTAGTGTGGCTTGCGGAAGCTGTCCAGCAGCTTCAACAGAGAATCACAGACCTAGAACTACAAACAGTGCCAAGTACCCCGCAGGACATGCGAGACCAAAGAGAAGCCACTACCTCGAGTGCAGTTGAGAGGATTAGAGCATTCACTCTGGAATGTAAACAACTTAGCAGTAGAAGTGCACAAACCTATGAGTGAATTACTTAAGACCCTGAACTAAAGGCACTGGAGTCACAACTCCAGGAGGAAAAGCAGCAAGCAGCGATAGTACAGGCACAGTTGAAGCTCCTATCAGTAGTTGAAAGGATGAAGTGATCCCAGGAACAACACACTACTCAACAAAAGGTCCACACCATACAGGGAAAAGTCATGGAAGTGACTCAGAGGCTCCAACTAGTCTAGGATGAAGCGTGCCAACTATTTGAGGAGATTGAAGGTCAAGGAGCATAGCTTGAACAAGTAGTCACTACAATCAAACAAAGCTTAGAGGGACCTGCCAATGAAGAAGTTATCCAAGATTTCATCGAGCACAAGGCATTAGCGCAGAAACAAGTCGAAGAAGATTGAGCCAAGCTCGAGGCCTTTCAAGCAGATCTACCCATATCAGAGTGACTTGGGATGAGTAATAGGTGAGTGTTGGGGGCATGTTGTCCCTTGACCAAGTTTTGAGGATCCTTGGTCATGTTTGACCTATTTGGGGGCTTTGACAGGTTGTTGAGGGCGAAGTGCAAATCGAAGAGTAGATCATGGGATCTTGGCCCCTTGTTTAGGGATTTTTGGGTTTTGGGCTTATGTAACGGGTATGGGGATGTCGACCCGTGAGTTTACCCATGTTTAGGCCCTTTTTGTAATGTATAAATAGGAGTCTAGGCGATGTGAGAAAGGGGGAGAGAGGCTTGGTATCTATCCAAAGTGTTGAGTGCAAATTGTAAATTCTTTGTGCACGCTATGTCGAGAACTTGTAGAGCTAAGTGCAAGTGAATGTAAGAGATTGTGTAAAGGATTTGTGTTGTAATCTAGCTCGGGGAAGGAGGATCTAGTGAAGTGCACAGAGTTCTCCTTTCATATGCAGAGTAGGATCTTGTGGCTCTGTGCATGTAGAAGATTGATAGAAAACAATAAAAGAGAAGAAGAGTTGTTGGACATAGCCCGAGGCTGGGGGTGAACCACTTATATCCTGTGTTTCTATGCTTTGTGCAATGTATTGATGTGTTTATGTTTTTAATTTATTAGTTCTTTGATATAGATGAATGATAGATAGATATGTTGATGCGTTGTTCTTAATAATATGAATGAATGCTAGATCTGACTTATCTTTATGTGCTAAGTGCTTAAGCGTATTAGATCTTGTAGACTACTGCGTTGATCTGTTGTTAGGGTTTACCTGTGCTGTAAATTAAGACTGAATACTAATGATCTATAACTACTAAGTGATTTGTTAAGGTGTTACAATCACATATTTGTGTCCCAGCTAAGGTTGCAGACACTAGAGTTCTGCAACCACCCCTACCTCTACCTTGGGTGAGGCTGCATCTACTTCACAGGTGTTGCCGAAAGGGTCGGTAGTTAGGGTTTTGTTGGTGCATTGTTAAAGCGTTGAACCCTAGGTCTGCCCCTGTGCTAACACCCTCTCCATAAGTTGCACAAGAAAATTCCTCAATTTATTTTAATTAAATTCAATTTCCCTCGCCCTTCCTAACAGGGCTCCTTAAATCGCTCCTAGTAGTCTCTTTATTCCCCTTATTCCCAATTAATGATTGACACCTTACTAAATCTGAGTTGAGTTAAAATAGTATTCTTCTCTAGTTAGACTAGTGTTTAACTAGACTCTAGATTCCTTTCTATGTGTACACATTCTCTTATCTTTGTTTCTTTATTATTTTAAAAACTCCCTTTCAATATTTTCTTACACATATGTTCCTTAAATCAAATATTTAGGATTGTTTCATTTTACTTAATTCTTGAATTTATTTACCTCATTTCCCCTTTTGATTTATTTAATAATTTAGTTTTAGTCTTCTCACCTAACTTAGAATTAGGATTTATTTTTTAATAGGCTTAGACTTTCACTTGGGATTTACAATTAATAATTTCAATCCTTAATTAATTAATTAAATCTGTCAATGCTTAAATACTATACAAGGTTTGATTATTCGCTCAAGGTTTTCTAGGCCACCTAGATTCATTGACTCAAGTTTTATTTCCACGATGTGCCCTTCAAGACGCACTCTGTGCTCAAAGGGTGTCACTCTCCTTTGACTGGTTTTGGTAGTTTTCCAACCCTTGGAGTCAGCACTCCATTTGGGTGACCTTGTGAGAGACTGAGGCCTTATAAGGAATAAGGACCTTGCCTTATTGTGTAACCCTTAGAAATCTATGTGAGCAATTGTCTCAGTCTTCCCTCACGACATCGTGGACCTCTCAAACTAGGTAATCGTTAACCTACAATTTGAGCCACAACAGGAGTGATAATAGGTTGTGACAGGGTAGCTGCCACACCTCTCCCTCAATATCTGGTCTATGTGCATGGCCCCTTTACTCCTTATGTGATTCATAGTAGCAAGATTTCGTCAACCTACATCCATCAATGAAACACTATCAATGATTCATATACAACATCATAATATAATCAATCATATGTCACATATGCATAAATTAAATACTCAAACCAATACAATCCACTCCCTGACTCAATCTGGAGTCCAAGGAGGTCCATTGATTCCAATGGCATCCACAATATGTCAAGTATCTTGCACACTCAGGAAAACTCGTCAATAGCATCTGTCAATACATGTATATCAAATACATTAAATCACGACCATCAACATCATCATAAAAATACATAATCGAAACAATAATCATGTACTATAACTGGATCACTTGCATGCAAGTGTCCTCAAAGAGTAATTCAATAACATGTGCTTGCAAGAGCGGGATGTTACAGTAGGGAATTTTAGGAATTGGCCAACACCCAGTTTCACTATGGAGCTCGTGAGAATTTGTTCTTATATTAGCATTGTTTTCTTTTTCTTTACACTTGTCAAAACAAAGAGATAATTTTGGTCTTATAGATTTGGGTTGATTACCTCCTTATAATACCTTAATTTTCTTTACCTCATTACCATTGAAGTTGAAGAAGTGGAAACTCTATACACGAATTATGTGTCCCCCTCTACTCAGGCTACTATTCAACCCATCGAGAAATATGTGAAATGAATTAGGCCTTTTCAATAGGATGAGTATATTAACCAGCGGGCGGGATATTTCATTCCATACCTATTGTCCAGCAGGAATAGGGGCATAAAATTCTACCACACTGTGGAGTTCTATCGGCATACCAAAAATTTGGTTGCCTAAGCAAT
>JZKD02S1673696.1:193644-227263 GCA_000966675.3 Picea glauca | reverse complement strand
TCACTTGCATGCAAGTGTCCTCAAAGAGTAATTCAATAACATGTGCTTGCAAGAGCGGGATGTTACAGTAGGGAATTTTAGGAATTGGCCAACACCCAGTTTCACTATGGAGCTCATGAGAATTTGTTCTTATATTATCATTGTTTTCTTTTTCTTTACACTTGTCAAAACAAAGAGATGATTTTGGTCTTATATATTTGGGTTGATTACCTCCTTATAATACCTTAATTTTCTTTTACCTCATTACCATTGAAGTTGAAGAAGTGGAAACTCTGTACACGAATTATGTGTCCCCCTCTACTCAGGCTACTATTCAACCCATCAAGAAATATGTGAAATGAATCAGGCCTTTTCAATAGGATGAGTATATTAACCAGTGGGCGGGATATTTCATTCCATACCTATTGTCCAGCAGGAATAGGGGCATAAAATTCTACCACACTGTGGAGTTCTATCGGCATACCAAAAATTTGGTTGCCTAAGCAATGTTAGCTAGGGCGAATGACTCCAACGAATTTTTCCAGTGGCTTGAAGCTTTGGAAAATCAAAACAGGTCGTTTCCCATGCTGGTTTCATGGTTGGTTAAGAAAAATGGGGGAGTTATTCAACAATCTCAAGAGGGCTCCTCAAAGGATGACCCCATCCTAATCCATTCAGTTGGAGGAGTAGTAGCTCAAAACTCTATTTTTCCCTCTTAGGTTCCCCCTCCTTGATGTCTAGGATTTCCATCTGCTTTTCATGGTCTTACTTCAACTCTTTTTTGTCCCAAGAGTGATACTTTTGTTTTCTAGATATGTCATACTTTAATCCTTTTAAAAATATGTCTTCTATCTCTTTTTGATAGTTTTGGAATGCTAAAGTTTAATTTTGAAGGCTCCCTTGGTTTCCCATTGGGAGGCCAACAAAATTTATGACTCTCAAAACCTATGGTTCACATTGAAGTGTCGCGGTCCTCTCTAACAAATTTTGTTTATATTTTAATAGTAACTTCTGCTTAGAAAAAATGTGGTTATAAAATTTTGATATTTTACATATCTTTTAAATTGAAGTTTAAAAAATTCATGTATATTTTGATATGCACTACAACAATTTATAAGAAATTGTGTTGTGTTTTTTAAGATATATATTTTTTTTTAAATATTAATAGCATTTAATGTATTAAATTCTCATTTAATTAAATGTTTGTATTTGCAAATTTCCATAAAAAATAATGAACGACTTATGTTCCTTAGTTGAGCACAATATACAAAAATTAGTCCATCCCACTTATTTTTAAATATTTTTATGGAAAATTATATTTTTTTATTATTACTAATTAATATTTAAATCTCATTATTATTTATATAAATTAAAAAACCAAAAATTAATTGTGAAGTTTTTATGGTAATAATGGAGTGTTTTTTTCAACAATGGAAAAAATCAAGTATAATTTTTAAAAGAAAATAAATTAAAAAACATAATATGAAATGAAAGTGTGAAAATTATACACCATGGAATAGAGCATTCACAAGTTTATTGGCATCAATTCCATCACCTAAGATGAAATAGTTGAATCTAAGTTCCTGTGTGCTATTGTTGCAAATAAAAATAAGGGACTTATAGTTGATTTTTGTTGTTTTATGAAAAAAAGGATCTCAATCGAACTTTATAGATCAATCGAGGTAACCTCACCTCCATTGAGGATTTGTTATGCCAAAAAGTGTTATCCAGTTTCATAGATTCAACCTCCCATTCATTTTAAATTTATGATATGATATTTTAATTTTAGGAAACACTTTTTAGGAAGTATTTACTATTGGAAAAAGTGATAATTTATAAGATCGATTTTGTAAAAACATTATTCCATATTATATACAAATTGGTATTTCTTTCATTTTATTTTATTTAACATTTAAATATTATGACAACAATGATGATGATGATTAACATCCACTGAGATTGAATTGGTTTATCGGACCTTAAGAATTTAAATATTACTTGAAATTCTTTAGAAATTTGTTTCTGTGTTCGAAAAGCATTAAGAGAAGCTTTCCAAGATCATCATAATTTTGTTGAGTTAAAAGATTATGGAGGTTGGTTGCGTGACAAATATTTTGAAATTGAGATATAATCTCAATATAGGCTGGACAATCTAAGAGAAAGTGTTTTTCATCTTCAACCTTCTTAGTGTCACAAAGGTTACATGCTCTTTCATCCTAGGGAATTTTAGGAATTGACCAACAGCTAGTTTCACAATGGAGCTCATGAAAATTTGTTCTTAACATAGTAATGCTTATTTTTTTTATTTACACTTGCCAAAATAGAGAGATAATTTTGATCTTCTAGATTAGGGTTGATTACCTCCTTATAATACCTTAATTATTTTTACCTCATTACCACTGAAGCTTAAGAAGTGGCAACTTTGTACAGGAATTCAATCTTCCCCTCTACTCAGGCTACTATTCAACCCATCGAGAAAGTCATGAAAATAATCAGGGCTTTTCAAGAGCATGAGGATATTAACCAACAGGCGGGAGATTTCATTGCAGACCTACATTCTAGAAGGAATAGGGACACAAAATTCTACCGAATTGTGGATTTCTATTGACATATCAAAACTTTGCTTTCCTAAGAAATATTATCTAGGGTGAATGACTCCAACGAATTTCTCCAGCAGCTTGAAGCTTTAGAAAATAAAAATGGATTGTTTCCCATGTTGGTTTCATGGTTGGTCAAGAAAATGGGGGCATTATTCAAGTGATTCAAGAGGGATCCTCAAAGGATGAAACCATCCTAATCCACTCAGTTGGGGGAGAAGTACCTCAGAATTATAATTTTTTCCTCTCAAGTTCCCCCCCATTGATGTCTGTGATTTCCATCTCCTTTTCATGGTCTTACTTCAGCTCTTTTTTGTCTCAAGAGTGCTACTTTGTTTTTCTAGATATGTCCTACTTTAATCCTTTTAAAATTTTGCCTTTTATCTCTTTTTGATAGTTTTGGAATGCTAGAGTTTAATTTTGAAGGCTCCCTTGTTTCCCACTGGCAAGCCAACAAACTTTATGACTCTCAAAACCTATGGTTCACATTGAAGTGCCTTGAGCCTATCAAATAAATTTTGTTTATATTTTAATAGAAACTTTTTCTTAAAAAAATGTGGTTATAAAAATTTAATATTTTACATATTTTTTAAATTGAAGTTTTTAAAACTCATGTATATTTTAATATACAGTATAACAATTTATAAGAAATTATGTTGTCTTTTTTAAGATATATTTTTTAAAATATTAATAGTGTTTAACGTGTTAAGTTTACATTTAATTAAATGTATGTTTTTGCAAATTCCCATAAAAATTAATGAATGATTTGTGTTCTCATGAATTGAGCACAATTATACAAAACTTACTCCATCCCACTTATTTTTAAATATTTTTATGAAAAATTATGTTTTTTATTATTACTCATTAATATTTAAATCTCATTATTATTTACATAAATTAAAAAAACAAAAATATCATTTTAAAGAGAAAATATCCACTAAGATCTCACATATTTTTTTTAAATTGATTGTGTAGTTTTTATGGTATTAATTGAGTGTCTTTTGGACAATGGAAAAAAAACAAGTGTAACGTTTAAAAGAAAATAAATTAAAAAATATAATACGAAATAAAAGTGTGAAAATTATACACCATGGAATAGAGAATACACTAGTCCATTGGAATCCATTCCATCACCTAAGATGAAATATTTGAATCCAGATTCTCGTGTGCCATTGTTGCAAATAAAAATAAGGGCCTCAGATTCAATATTTGTTGTTTTATGAAATAAAGGATCTCAATCGAACTTTATAGTTCGAACGAGGTAACCTCCATTGAGGATTTGTTATGCCAAAATGTGTTATCCAATTTCATAGATTCACCCTCTCATTCATTTTAAATTTATGATATGATATATTAATTTTAGGAAATACTTTTTATGAAGTATTTACTATTGGAATAAGTGATAATTTATGAGATCGATTTTATAAAAAAATTATTTCATATTATATATAAAGTGGTATTTCTTTCATTTCAATTTTATTTAACAATTAAATATTATGAGGGTAAGAGATTACTTGCAATTATTTAGAAATTTATTTATGTGTTCGAAAAACATTAAGAGAAGCTTTCTAAGATCACCATAGTTTTGTTGAGTTAAAAGGTTAGGGAGGTTGGTAGTGTGAAAAATATTTTGAAATTGAGATCTAATCTCGGTATATGTTGGACAATTTAAGAGAAAAAAAAAAATTCAACTTCAACCTTATTAGTATCACAAAGGTGACACACTCTTTCATCCTAGGAGATTTTAGGAATTGGCCAATGCCCAGTTTCCCTATGGAGCTCGTGAGAAATTGTTCTTATCTTAGAAATGTTTTTTTTTTTCTTTATACTTGTCAAAACAGAGAGATAATTTTGGTCTTCTAGTTTAGGGTTGATTACCTCCTTATAATACCTTAATTTTCTTTACCTCCTTACCATTGAAGTTGAATAAGTGGAAACTCTATACTTGAATTATGTGTCCCCCTCTGCTCAGGCTACTATTCAACCCATCGAGAAAGGCATGAAAGTAATCAGGCCTTTTCAAGAGGATGAAGATATTAACCAGCAAGCGGGATATTTCATTAAAGACTTGGTGTCCAGCAGGAATAGGGGCACAAAATTCTACTACACTGTGGAGTTCTATCGGCATACCAAAACTTTGGTTTCCTAAGGAATTTTAGCTAGGGCAAATGACTCCAACAAATTTTTCCAGGTGCTTGAATCTTTGGAAAAGCAAAACAGGTTGTTTCCCACGCTGGTTTCATGGATAGCTAAGAAAAATGGGAGCGTTATTTAACTATCTCAAGAGGGCTCCTCAAAGGATGACCCCGTCCTAATCCATTCAGTTGGGGGAGCAGTAGCTCGAAATTCTATTTTTTCCTCTCAGGTTCCCCCTCCTTGATGGTTGTGATTTCCATCTCCTTTTCATGGTCTTACTTCAACTCTTTTTTGTCCGAAGAGTGCTACTTTTGTTTTCTAGATATGTCCTACTTTAATCCTTTTAAAAATATGTCTTTTATGTCTTTTTGATCATTTTGGAATGCTAGAATTTAGTTTTAAAGGCTCCCATCTTGCTTTCCCACTGGGACACCAACAAACTTTATGACTCTCATTCAACTCTTTTTTGTCCGAAGAGTGCTACTTTTGTTTTCTAGATATGTCCTACTTTAATCCTTTTAAAAATATGACTTTTATGTCTTTTTGATCATTTTGGAATGCTAGAATTTAGTTTTAAAGGCTCCCATCTTGCTTTCCCACTAGGACACCAACAAACTTTATGACTCTCAAAAACTACGGCTCGCATTAAAGTGCCTTGGGCCTCTCTAACAAATTTTGTTTATATTTTAATAGTAACTTCTGCTTTAAAAAAATGTGGTTATAAAAAATTGATATTTTATATATTTTTAAAATTGAAGTTTTACAAACTCATGTATATTTATATATTTTTAAGAAATTGTGTTGTCTTTTTTAAGATATATTTTTTAAAATATTAATAGCATTTAATGTATTAAATTTCTATTTAATTAAATATTTGTATTTGCAAAATTCCATAAAAAATCATGAATGACTTTTGTACACGTTAATTGAGTGTGTATACAAAGCTTAGTCCATCCCACTTATTTTTTAAATATTTTTATGAAAAATTATGTTTTTTATTATTACCAATTAATATTTAAATTTCATTATTATTTATATAATTTGAAAAACCAAAAATATCATTTTAAAGAGGAAATTTCCACAAAGATCCCACATATCTTTAAAAAAATGATTGTGTAGTTTTTATGGTAATAATGGAGTGTCTTTTGAACAATGGAAAAAAATCAAGTATAACTTTTAAAAGAAAATAAATTAAAAAATATAATATAAAATGAAAGTGTGAAAATTATACACCATGGAATAGATCAATCACAAGTTCATTGGCATCAATTCCATCATCTAAGATGAAATAGTTGAATCCATGTTTCTGTGTGTCATTGTTGCAAATAAAAATAAGGACCTCACAGTAGATTTTTGTTGTTTTATGAAAAGAAGGATCTCAATCGAACTTTATAGCTCGATAGAGGTAACCTCCATCGAGGATTTCTTATGCCAAAAAGTGTTATCCAGTTTCATAGATTCACCCTCTCATTCATTTTAAATTTATGATATGATATATTAATTTTAGGAAACACTTTTTATGAAGTATTTGCTATTGGAATAAGTGATTATTTATAAGATCAATTTCGTAAAAACATTAATCCATATTATATACAAAGTGGCATTTCTTTCATTTTAATTTTATTTAACAATTAAATATTATGATGATGATGATGATGATGATTAACATCCACTAAGACTGAATTGATTTATCAAACCTTAAGAAGGTAAGATATTACTTGCAATTCTTTAGAAAAAAAAATTGTGTTCAAAAAGCATTAAGAGAATCTTTCCAAGATCACCATAGATTTGTTGAGTTAAAAGGTTAGGGAGGTTGGTAGTGTGACAAATATTTTGAAATTGAGATCTAATATGAGTATAGGATGGACAACATAAGAGAAAGAGTTTTTCATCTTCAACCTTGTTAGTGTCACAAAGGTTACATGCTCTTTCATCCCAGGAAATTTTAGGAATTGACCAACTTCCAGTTTCACTATGGAGCTCGTGAGAATTTGTTCTTATCTTAGAAATGTTTTTTTTTTCTTTACACTTGTCAAAACAAAGAGATAATTTCGATCTTCTTGATTAGGGTTGATTACCTCCTTATAATGCCTTAATTTTATTTTTTCCTCTAACTCTTTATAACACCACATTTTCTCCTTAAATTTTCATTCAATGATATTTTTAATAGTATCCTTATTCTACAAAATGGTATCTTCCATGATTCCTCTTGGCTTAGCAAATACTGGTCATCTTTATTCCATCCCCATTTGAGTCGAAGATGGTTACAGCTGGAATTGGAAGCAATTTTAGGAAGCCTCTTGATCCGAAAATGATCTTTTAAAGACTTGGTTAAGTATTTTGCATGAGTTGATTTACCATTTAGAAATTGAAGAGAAGAAGAATATTTAATGAACAAATGTTGTAACCTTCATAAAGAATGCAGAACAACAAATGAACATTAATAAAAGAAAACCATAATGCCAAATATTGTTAACGGAGTTTAGCAAAGTTGCCTACATCTTCAGGTCTTTGTCTCAGTGAGGGATGCTTTCTTATTAATCTTCAATGTTTCAAAAGTAAATAAAAAGTACATCAATTGTATTACAAACTAGTTTGACCATTTTCTGCTCAACCTCAAGAATCCAACACAACTAACAACATTGAAAAAGGTTGAGCGTAGCTCCTAGAAATGGCCTCCAAAGTTTGATTCCTCAATGGATTCCCTGCATAAAAATGGCTTGAACTTCACAACTTGGCATAATTATTCTGATCTAAACCTCTCATGGATGTCAAAAACACATGGTTTATATATAATTTTGGTTGGGGATCCTATCCCAACTTCCTCCCAAGATATGGCCTCAAATTGGGCTCCAGATCCTCCAATAATGGGCAAAATCCCACTAAAATCGGGCTAAAATAAATAAAAAAATCCAAATACTATAGTCCAAACCCCACTTTTTCCAAATTATTGGTTGTGCCCCTTTTCTCCAGGCCCATGTTCATGTGGAACACCATGTGGTTGAGCATGGGCATGACAAGTGCTAAACGGTTAATCCCTTTTCCTTGGATCCTCGGTCGTATGCTCCTGGTCCATGTGGTTGAGCATTGATCTAATGCACCATGCCCCTGGTCACATGGAAGTGCTAAGACTACGGTCTATCCCCCACCGATCGGGGCTTATCCCCAAATCCACACCCAAATCAACTTTAAATAATATAAATGTTGCTTGTATCAACAAGTAACAAAGTAGCTCGGGTGGCTAGTGCATTTGGTGAATTCATTTCCCATGCCTAGAGGTCGAGGATTCAAATCTACTAGAGGTGGAAACAAGTTTTTGACCATGCCTTATTGGCTTGATCCAGGGTGCCACATGGTGCCCTAAGATTGGGCCACGTGTCGACTCTGGATTGGTTCCGTACACACAGTCAACACACAGTCACCTTGTCCAGTCAGCCTGCACAGTCATCACTGTATGCCACGCGTCAAGCCCAGAGCATGCCACCTATCACCATGTGATTGCCACACATCAACTTGTCATTGGGACATGTCATCATACATATTTCCACATTAGTGTCTGTACAGTCCATGTGTCGATTTTGTACCATGCCAACACAAACCCTGAAAATGCCAAATATGCATGCCATGTGACAGCTTATGGTGTTGCCATGTTGACATCATATTCCCTTTCATGTTGACGTACTACTGACGTTAGCACTACGGACTATTGACTGTTGACTTTTTTTGCCTATTTGGGAAAAACTTCATACTGCAATAACTTCGCCATACAGAGTCCATTTTCGAAAAACAGTATATTGTTGGAATTAGCACGATGAGCACTAATCGATGGTGTTGGTTTCTTCTGAATCCAAGAACTTTGAATTTTATGCCTTTTTGGATCCATTTGTCTAATAGCCCATCCGTTACGACAACAAAAGAAACGTACAACAGGTAAAAAACAATATTTTATTGTTGCATTAGGAAATTAAAACATCATAATAAATAGCAACATTAGCGACACATCAATCACATATATTAACCAAACAATAATAATGCATTAATAATCAAATACGACACAATGTTGACACATCATCACCATGAACCACAACACGCATATCGATGTATTAATACAATAATTAACAACATCCCAACATCATTGCATTCTACAATTAATGATGACGCATAAAAGTACAAATCTTAAACTCTCAACGCATCTCATAAGGACAATCATCAGAGACACCAAGATAACATAATATAACATAACGAATCATAAGGATCGTAAAGATAATCACAAGAATCACATAATATACTACTCGCCCAACTTACCCTGCAAGGTTAGGACCTCCAGGACACATAAGCAACGCTCAATCCCAGGTTCCAATTGATTTTAACCATTTAAGGTCTCAAGACTGGAAATTGTTCTGAGGAACAAGGATTCCTCAGACTCTGGGAAAAAATTAAATCAACGTAGAAAAAGAGACTAGAACGTGTGGGTTTCTTCATGGGCATCCTTTAGCAAACAAAGAAGAGAAAAACTGGTAGCAACACTCGGATAAATATGGAGTTCCTCCATCATTGGGGTTGGTTGATTGCATGTCAACTGGGGTAAGAAAATACCCAAGGAAAACATTGAGGTATCCAGGGGATTTTTCACTATACAAGGAGTGTAAAATTTGAGTAGACAAAATCGAACTTGCAGGGAAAAAGAAGTGAAAAGGACAACTGGTAGTGACACCCCAAGCATGGAGATAATGACTAGATTTAAAATTTGAGCAAGTGCAGAAGGAAAAAAACACCAAGCGCAAAGATGAAAACTAGATCTAAAGGATGAGCAAACGTCAAGATAAAAAAAACACCCAAGATAACCACATCAAGCAAAATTTCCCAATTAATATCAGGAATCCATTCAATTTCCATCAATGCATAAATCTAGGTGCAATCTTCTAACTAATTTACCACTGCAAATTTAAACACGTGTACCGTAACTAGCGGATGCACTTGTTCATGATATTCGGTTGTTGGTGATCCTCCTTACTCCCACTTGCTAATCGTTGAGACCCCGTTGGTACCTACCAGCTAACATTAGGGGAACTCTTCTTCCCCCTTACCCCCCCAAGCCACAAAGGGTCCACACACACAACCAGATAAAGGATAGCTTCCATCTCTCCCCGCAATGTCAAGTTACCACTCTCTATTTGAGTTGGGTATCCCAACTCCCATAAGAAAAATTAGTCAAGAAAATTTTGGCAGCATAACCTTACGCATACCAGTCGTGATCCATTCTTCTCTGCCATTACTTTTATAGAGTTCTCTTAGTGACCACTTTTCAAATGCAAGTTAAATTTTTTTATTAAATTTTAATTAGTAAAAACTCTCCCCCGTACACTTGTCACTCAATCCCTTAGTTGCACCAAAAATTCATTTAATTAATTAAATTAATTTTCCAATTTCCCTCACCCACTTAAAAGCGTTCCTAAAAACACTCTTTGTTGTCCCTTTATTCCCTTAATTTCCTTTAATGATTGATGCCTTTCTTAAAGCTTAGTTGAGTTTTATTTAGGAAAGTTCTCTAGACTAGATTCCCTTCTATGTTCCACATTCCTTTTTGCATTAATTTCCCCTTTCTGTCTAAGTTCCAAATTAGCATGTCTTTGCATATAAATAGTAATTACTTCTTAGATAAATTATTTCTCCTTTAAATTCTAAATTTGAATTTTTTTTCTTCATCCCCCCTTTATTAATTGCTTAATTAATTTTTAGTTCTCATACCCTACTTAGACCTAGGCTTTAATTCCAACTAGGCTTAGCATTTTTTTTCAAGGGAAAAATTGCAATTAATAACTTTACTCATACCCAATTTATTTTAAGGATGACCACATCAAAATAAAATATTGTTTTCTAGGGACCTAGATTCATTGACTCACCTATGTTTAAAAAAATAAAGGCGTGCCCTTCAAGATGCACTACGTGCTCCAAGGGTGCCACTCTCATTTATTCATGTTTCATTTATGTGACGTGCCCTTCAATAGGCACTACGTGATCCAAGGGTGCCACTTACCTTTTGACTCATTTTGGTAGATGTCCAACCCTTGGAGTCAATACTCCATCAGGCAGCCTTTTGGGAGACTAAGGACCTCTAAGGAATAAGGACCCTACCTTATTGTGCACCCTTTAGAATCTTCATGAGCGACTATCTCAATCTTCCCTCATGACATCGTGGATCTCTCAAACTAGGTAATCATTAACCTATAATTCGAGCCATGGTGAGAGTGCTAGTAGGTTATGGCAAGGATCTTTCCACACCTCTCCCTCAATATCTCTAGTTGTTTTGCATGGCCCCTTTACTCCTAATGTGAGTCTGATTAGCAAGAAATCATCAGCCTGCATCCATCAACAAAACATGTCAATGATCCATAAACAACATCATATTATACCCAGTCATATGTCACATATGTGTAAACAGAAATACCCAAACCATATACAGTCCACTCCTTGACTTGATCTGGATTCCAAGGAGGTCCACTGACACCATCGACATCTTCAATATGTCAAGTGTCCTACACACTCAATATAAATTCATCAATAGCACTTGTCTATACATAGGTAATCAAATGACATAACATCATAATCCATAATCATCATCATCGGAATCCATAAGCGAAGTAGAAAATCATATAATGAATCAGATCACTTGCACGCAAGTGTCCTCAAAAAATAAATCACATCAGGTGCATGCAATATTAGTATGTTACATACACCCCCTCTTATTTTAAACTTCGTCCTGAAGTTACACAGTATACAAGTGCATAAATAATATATCTGACAATATATAAATGTATATCTATCAAACCAAAATGGAAATTGCTGACGCATATCATATGCGTCCTCCCAGGTAGCTGAGTGTGGACTATAATTTTCCCACTGGACCTTGACCTGATCGATTGTTCGACGTCGTAGATGTCGAATGCGATAGTCCATAATTTGGATTGGATTTGTTGTGAGTGCACCCTCATCTAATACATACAAAGACCTCATGTCAATCACATGTGTAGGATCACTAACATAATGTCTCAAAACAAATACATGAAAAACATCATCTATACACCTCAAAGAATCAGGAAAGGCTAGTCAATAGGCCACAGTCCCCTTCTTTTCCACAACCTATAAAGGTCCCACGAACCTAGGAGAGAGTTTAGTGCCCTTACCCAACTTTATCGAACTCTTGTGTGGTTTCACCCGCAAGAAGATTCCCTCACCAACCTCATAACTATGGTCAATGTGATGTGCATCAGCATAACTCTTCTACCGATCCTTCACTCCCTTGATCCTTTGTCTTATCATTTTCATTTTCTCTTCCATTTCTTCGATCGTTTCTAGTCCTATTAGGACCCTATCCTCAATTTGATCCCAACTCAAAGGTATCTGACACGATCTCCCGTAAAGAAACTAAAAGGGCACCATATTAATGGTGCTTTGATAGTTGTTGTTGTATGCAAACTCTACCAGTAGCAATAAATCTTCCCAACACTTTTGTTGGTCCATCACGTACATACACAACATATCTTCCAAGATTTGGCTTGTTCTTTCTTTCTACCCATCTGTCTCTAGGTGATAAGAGGTACTAAAATTAAGTTGGGTTCCCAAGGCCTCATGGAAACTAGTCCAAAATCATCTGATAAACATTGATCCTCAATCGGATATGATACTTTTAGGCAGGCCATGTAGTCTCACTATCTTTCTGATAAAAACTCTATCTATGTATGGCACTTGATACGTCATACGCATAGGGATAAAATGCACACTCTTCGTCAAAGTGTCAACTACCACGAAAATTGAGTTGTGCCTCCTAGTATTCAATGGCAATCCAAAAATGGAGTCCATCAAAATGACCTCCCATTTCGATTTTGGAACAGCGTGTGGATGTAGTAATCTTGTCGGATGTCTATGTTTAGCCTTGACTTACTGACATTCTAGACATCTCTCCACGTGGTTGATTATGTCTGCCTTCATTCCTTTCCAGAAGAATAAGGGTTTAAGGTATTCCCTCATCATCGTGACTCCAGGATGAGCCATGTACACAACTCTATGATCTTCGTTTAAGATCAAACTTCTCAACTCGTCATTGGGTGGTACGTAAATCTGGTTATTATATCTCATTAATTCGTCATTTTCCACAATAAATCCCTCAAACTTTGGTACCAACATGGTGTCTTGTCCAATAAATTTCTTAACCTATTTATACCAGTCATCATCGCATTGTATATTTAGAATCATTTCACATAGATTCGTCTTAAGAGGTATCAACGAACATATGTGTGGTCTCTGAATCAACGCATCTGCCACTCTATTCATTGTTCCTTTTATGTAGGTAATCTCAAAGTCATACTCCCTAAGCAGTTCTGACCAACGCCCTTGTCACGCATTTAGGTCACTTTGAATAAAATTGTGTTGTAAACCACACTGGTCCATTTTTAGTTCGAATTTTCATCCAATCAGGTAGTGTCTCCAAACTCTCAAGGTATACACAATGGCTAACAACTCCAAATCATGCGTCATGTAGTTCTCCTCATGCTTTCTTAACTTTCTCGTCATGTAAGCGATCACTCGATCGTCTTGCATCAAGACTCTTCCTAAGCCTTCTTTGGATGTGTCTGTGCATACCAAGAAGTCCTTGTCCATGTCAGGGACTTTTAGTATCGGTGTTTTCGTCAACAGCTCCTTGAGCCTTCAAAATGCTTCCGCACATTTCTCAGACCATACAAACTTATTTTTCTTCTTCTGCAATTCTGTAATCGGATTTGCTATCTTCGAAAAACCCTCGAGGAACCGTCGATAATATCCCACTAAACCCATGAAGATGCGTACTTTAGGTACTTTTATCGGAACATTCCATTCCATAATAGCCTCTACCTTCACTAGATCTACAGAAATACCTTCGTCAGAGATGACATTCCCTAAATAATGAATCTTCGATTGATAAAAATATCATTTCAACAGTTTCACATATAATTTGTTCTGTTGTAGACACTGTAGTACCAAATAATGTAGTGGTTCGGTCCCATGTGGGTCTTTCGATGTTATAGACACTGTAGTACCAAATAATGTAGTGGTTATGTTGTAGACACTGTAGTACCAAATAACCCGTGAGAGTTCATTGGAAGAGTCATAATTAAATGGAATCATCCATCAAAGAGTTGGATGAACACCAAAGGTGGAAATTCATGACATGGTTGTTCCGATCCTCTCCCTGTTTATCATCAAATTTTGGAATGTCGAACGGTAATTTGGTTGGTATAACGGGCCAGTGGAGAGAATGTAGGATAGGATCATTCAATATTATAGACAAATCAGGTAGATCCAAAGTGGATAAAAAGGGTAATTGTCTATTCATAGGAGGATACTGGTGACTTTGGGGAGGGAGTCCCATTAGTATACCAGTAGGACCATAAGTTGTCTGCATGAGAGGCGAAGGTCCTAACAGATTTAGACATGTGTGCGGAGGCATGTAGCCCATAGGGTTGTACTGATTGGGGATGTTCACTTGGTGAGAGACACTAGGTTGAACAGTCAAACCCAAAGGGGGATTGGAAGAACCGATGTATGATTGGCCCGAACTAGGGGGTATAAAAGAGTTAGCTTGATGTTGTTTCCCCCCAAATGATTATGGATTTCCTTGAATAAGAAGATTCCAATACTGGGTTAGTGATCTGGGGATGTTCTGTCCATATTGTGGATTATATACTCTGAGTGGGGGTTGTCCTCTAGGTGAGGATGATGCCCCAATTTAGGTTTGACTTCCAAATTGAGTTTTCCCCCCTAGGTTATATTGTCCCCCGATAGGAATCTGATAACCAAAAGTGAATAATGGAGTAGAACTTCCAATGGTGGTAGAGTCACTGGGTCCTAATCTTCATATAAAAGGTGGATAAGAACCTCCGGAGACGAACTGGGATGGTATCGAAATCGAACCAGAAACTGCATTATACCCAAGAGGAGTAAAGACTCCAGAAGCGTCGAATGGAACTTGGGTAGGAATGTGGATAGAAGCATTCAAAACATTATACCTAAGAGGGAGTGACGAGATTTATCTAGACAAAAGCAATGTGCCAATAGGAGGTTGGCTAGCCACTGTATTCCCGGTAGGAATAATCGTAGTGTTTGGGACCATTGTGGAATGGGCTTGGTGAAGAAGGATAGTTGAGCTAGGACCAGCTCACGGTGCCTCTGAACCAATGTAGAAATAGCAAGTTGTACTATTAAAGTGATCTAAAGGTATTGTAAATGTAGTATATGTCTCGGGTGGTTCAGAAAAAATAGGTATATCAACTTCTGCCTCTGAGTCGGGAGGGTTCCGTCTAGAAGTCAGAGTTCGAGATATGTCGGTGGTCCAAAAAGGATCCTCATTTTTGGTGTCAGCAAGGATTCCATTTGGTATTCCATAAGTGTCAACAACAAGTTCTCTAGACAAGTTCAATCGAAGAATACATCTCTCGTATCCAGGAGGTAAGCGAAAAGTGTCCAAAGAATTGGAAACGATTCGAAAACTTTCTAAAGAGTCAGTTCTTTCTGCTTGTGAAGGTATGTGGTCCTGGATCTCACTCTATTGAGGAGAGTCCTTTGGTGGATTAGGAAGAAAGGGTTGAGAAACTTGTGGATCTTCCGGAGGTAGTCCTTGCATCCTACGTGAACGGCATGGAGGGTCAATGTTGGCCGAACTGAAAATTTTATAGAAAAAAGCTATGGCCAACTATGTAAACAAACAACACTCGCTAGTAGAATCTAGGAATCAAAACCAAGAAAACAAAACCTTCTTATTCTGAAGTCACTAGTTGGTGATGAAATCCAACGTCACGAAGTCAAGACAAGAAGGGGTTGGGCTAGGGTGGAAAAGTTACGTTGATGACCTTCTTAACGAACTTACACCCTAGTGCAAGCTCCCACACATAATCGTGGGTATACCCTCCAAGGATCCTGAGTGAGTCTAGCCAACGTCGAATCCAGGTACCATGAAGACTTGCCCATCCAAAGTCACCTCGTGTAAGACCCTAAGAATATAGGCAACTAAGTCTACCAAAAACAACAATGATGCCTGGGGAGACAGTCAACAGTCTGATCCACGCGCAAGGGCAGGGTTTCTAGCCCGAAATCAACTTAAGAGGCTTCCACTCATCATTGTGGGTATACCTTCAAGCGACCCCCATAATACATGCAATATCTACATCGAGATCAACAAAGAAGGGTGAGTAACTCTGCCAATCTTAATGCGACCTCAGGTTTGACCCTTGTGTGAGAAGGGCTTCCCAGGACAAAATATTGCAAATGGAATTTAACACTCCCTATCATAAGATGATATTGTGTGTTTTTTGCTTTGGAGAGTGTGTCACACCACATATCCCAAAGCTCTAGCCTAGCTAATGTTGGTGTAAAAGAGCCCTAGAAAAAATTACTAATTAAGTTTTAGATTTTCACAATATTTTTAAAGGTTGTTGTTACTCAAGAGGGAGACGGGAATGAAACCGATGTTGTGTAAGACCTTCACCCAACAATATGCAAATAGAAATGAATGATGCAAATTTTTGTTCAATGAATTCTATCTACAATAGGGATAAGGTGTTTCCATAATGATGTAAGCTACGAAATATCCTTTATTTTTCTTTAAATGAACACAATTTCAAACAACCAATAAACAATGAAGTTCTTCAATGTTCTCTTCTCTTAAATGCAATAAATTTTCTTATGTATGATTATTCAAAAGAATGGATAACTTCAAATTCTTCCTTTCTAAGACCAGACCAAAGGCATGACAGGGAAAGGACAAGTAATCCAAGAAAATATATACCTTCAACAAACACCTAAATCAAACTTTCAACGAAGATAAAAGAAAAAAATGACAAGGAAGTATTTCTCCAAATGTAAATGAAGAAATAAACTCTCAATCATCAAGCAATCTAGAATACATAATCAATCCAAAACTTCAAATCCAATCCAAGACTTTTAATCGAACAAGCACTCAGATACAAGCTCAACGATTATACCCTTATTGTTAAAAATCAAAAATGAAAACTAAAAAGTGACTAAGAGAGGTGTTTGATCTCCAAAAACCAATCAACGGCGTGTTAAGCATGAGAAAATAGTCAAATACTGGCTAAAAAATTTCCCCCCAACTGACTAAAGAAAAAACTGGGCATCAATAGAGGCCAAAACCCCACTCAAAAATTTCATAGACCCCACCGCAGGCAAAAAGCACATTACAGTGCAGAAATATCTAGTTTATTTAGGCCATAAACAGATAGGGTGCTGAAAGTACGCACTGAAGCAAATATCTAGGGTGTGGAAATCAAATATTTACGCAGGATAGGTATAGGGTGCAGTGCGGAAACGTCTGAAAATCAAGAAATTTTGAGAAAAAGGTAAAAAATCTTAGTGAACTTTCAAACTCAGAGAGTCTGAATGGATCTCCCACAAACTCAGAGACTGGATTCAGATAAAAAAGAGTAGGAAAGAACAAATGACCAACAAAAAAGCACAATCAATTCATATCCCCATTGGAGTCATCAATTTTGTTATAGGATAAATCGGTAAATGCGGAAATAAACTAATCTCCCTAGATCCACCCGGATCTAGAACAAAAAAGGAAAGGACATGACACTTTCCCTAAGTTACAATCATTGGTCTAAGTGTCAAAGAAGGAATTGATGACTTACCTTTGAGATCGCTTCCTTATATCTTTGTTGTTCTCGCTTCGCTCTAGTGCTCTTGTGAAATCAGATCTGCAATGACACAAACCAACCCAAGTGAAAGAAACTATGATAGATTCAATGAACACTTAAACATTTGATCAAGGAGTCATGTAATAAATGAAAATAATTTTATGGGAAAGAAACATGCCACTGTATTTTATTGAATAAAAGTGGAAGATACAACTAAAATGCCTTGATGTCGCTAGTTCCCTTTTAGTGGTCCTTCGTTCCAATACTCACATATATTTGTTCCAGAATTTGTATGAAGATGGTCTTTCAAATCCAGATGGGCAAATGTAGACCTCAAGTATCAANCACCACATATCCCAAAGCTCTAGCCTAGCTAATGTTGGTGTAAAAGAGCCCTAGAAAAAATTACTAATTAAGTTTTAGATTTTCACAATATTTTTAAAGGTTGTTGTTACTCAAGAGGGAGACGGGAATGAAACCGATGTTGTGTAAGACCTTCACCCAACAATATGCAAATAGAAATGAATGATGCAAATTTTTGTTCAATGAATTCTATCTACAATAGGGATAAGGTGTTTCCATAATGATGTAAGCTACGAAATATCCTTTATTTTTCTTTAAATGAACACAATTTCAAACAACCAATAAACAATGAAGTTCTTCAATGTTCTCTTCTCTTAAATGCAATAAATTTTCTTATGTATGATTATTCAAAAGAATGGATAACTTCAAATTATTCCTTTCTAAGACCAGACCAAAGGCATGACAGGGAAAGGACAAGTAATCCAAGAAAATCTATACCTTCAACAAACACCTAAATCAAACTTTCAACGAAGATAAAAGAAAAAAATGACAAGGAAGTATTTATCCAAATGTAAATGAAGAAATAAACTCTCAATCATCAAGCAATCCAGAATACATAATCAATCCAAAACTTCAAATCCAATCCAAGACTTTTAATCAAACAAGCACTCAGATACAAGCTCAGAGATTATACCCTTGTTGTTAAAAATAAAAAATGAAAACTAGAAAATGACTAAGAGAGGTGTTTGATCTCCAAAAACCAATCAACGGCGTGTTAAGCATGAGAAAACAGTCAAATACTGGCTAAAAAATTCCCCCCCAACTGACTAAAGAAAAAATTGGGCATCAAAAGAGGCCAAAACCCCACTCAAAAATTTCACTGACCCCACCGCAGGCAAAAAGCACATTACAGTGCAGAAATCTCTAGTTTATTTAGGCCATAAACAGACAGGCTGTGGAAAGTACGCACTGAAGAAAATATCTAGGGTGTGGAAATCAAATATTTATGCAGGCTAGGTATAGGGTGCAGTGCGGAAACGTCTGAAAATCAAGAAATTTTGAGAAAAAGGTAAAAAATCTTAGTGAACTTTCAAACTCAGAGAGTCTGAATGGATCTCCCACAAACTCAGAGACTGAATTCAAATAAAAAAGAGTAGGAAAGAACAAATGACCAACAAAAAAACACAATCAATTCATATCCCCAGTGGAGTCGTCAATTTTGTTATAAGATAAATCGGTAAATGCGGAAATAAACTAATCTCCCTAGATCCACCCAGATCTAGAAAAAAAAAGGAAAGAACATGACACTTTCCCTAAGTTACAATCATTGATCTAAGTGTCAAAGAAGGAATTGATGACTTACCTTTGAGATCGCTTCCTTATATCTTTGTTGTTCTCGCTTCGCTCCAGTGCTCTTGTGAAATCAGATCTGCAATGACACAAACCAACCCAAGTGAAAGAAACTATGATAGATTCAATGAACACTTAAACATGTGATCAAGGACTCATGTAATAAAATGAAAATAATTTTATGGGAAAGAAACATGCCACTGTATTTTATTGAATAAAAGTGGAAGATACAACCAAAATGCCTTGATGTCACTAGTTCCCTTTTAGTGGTCCTTCGTTCCAATACTCACATATATTTGTTCCAGAATTTGTATGAAGATGGTCTTTAAAATCCAGATGGGAAAATGTAGACCTCAAGTATCAACTGAAATAATATTCTTCACACAATCTCCAGCCCATTCTTCCAGCAATCCTTTGCTCAACTTTGCTTAACTATGCTTAACCTTTTCCATGAGAAGCCCATTATTATATAGGAGAAGTTGAAGTGGTTTAAAGGGATGAGGATGATCCCACTAGATCAGAGAAGTCAGTAGGATCGTAACCATAAGGACGCCACCTCACATTCCAGAAGATTCCCCTTCTAGAAACTTCTTGAATCTCTTTCCTCTTTTAGCTTTCAAATGCCATCGCACCCTTCCTATATAGAAGCCTACAGAAATCCCACAAACCAGCTATAGAGCAACCTGCGGAAATCATGTATTTACTCACTATACACTATGGGTATCCTACGGCGTCCTTGTAAAATGTAGTCTTGTAGGGCAGGAAAGCAGTCACTTTTTCTCAGGAAAAAGATGATTTTGAGGGCCTGATTATGTGCTTGTAAATTCATCATCAAAGTGACCAAAATAATGTGTAACAGATACCCATTATTATATGCAAACTCAACCAAGTGTAAGTAATCTTCCCACTTAGATGGTGTATCCATCACATGCATTCTCAGCATGTCTTCAATTATTCGATTGACCCTCTCTATTTTCCCATCTGTCTGGGGATGATATATTGTGATAAAGTTTATATCTGTGCCAAATCATTTAAACAATCCCCTCCATAAATTGGAGGTAAACTTTGTATCTTTGTCCAAGACAATTTTCCTAGGTATCCCATGCAACCTAGCAATTTCCTTCATGAAAAATTTTGCAATATTAGTCATTGTATGTGTTGTCTTCACAGGCACAAAATGAGAAGCCTATGTTAATTTTTCAACCACCACCATGATTAAATCATATTGCTTATTCGTTCTGGGCAATCCTATGATGAAATCCATGGTGATCACTCCCCATTTCTTCTCTGGGATTGGCAATGGTTGCAACAACCCCGTTGGGTGCCTATGTTCATCCTTCACCTTCTGACATTCCATACATCGAGCGATGTAAACAACAACATCCTTCTTCATTCCTGGCCAAAAGGATTGGCATCTTCCTGCTATAATCATTTTCTGGTAACCGGGATGTCCAGCATAAGGAACATCATGCATTTCCTTCAATACCAAATTCATCAATTCTCCAGAACTAGGAACATAGATTCTATTTTTATTCATGAGTAATTTGTCTTCCTTTATCTCATACTCCTTTATTTTCTTTTGTACATCTCCTTGTTTCAATATTTATTTTACCTGTAGGTAATGCTAGTTTGTAACAAAACCATCTAAAATTCTTCTCTTCAAGTCTAAATGATGCATATTGACAGCAATAGCATGCACATTATGCACTCTTCTACTAAGTGCATCGACAACTTTATTCTCCTTGACCTTGATATGCTTGATATTGAAGTCATATTCACTTAAAAATTCCAGCCATCTTGTTTTCCTGGCATTCAATGTTGGTTGTTCAAAAATATACTTCAGGCCAATGTGGTTTGTTCTTAATTTGAATTTATTCCCCATGAGATAATGCCTCCACATCCTCAAGGCATGAACAATGGAAGCAAGTTCTAAGTCATGTGTGGCATAATTCCTCTCATGTTCCTTAAGCTTTCTGCACTCATATCCAATGACATGCCCATTCTGCGTGAGGACTCCCCCAAGTCCTTCCTTACATGCAATTGTACATACCACAAAACTTTCATTTGGGTCAAAAATCTTTAACATAGGTGCACTAGTAAGTAATTCCTTCAACAAATTAAAATTATTTTCACACTTGAGTGTCCATTCAAATTTAGTTCCATTCTTTTGCAAAGAAGTGATGGGATGAGCAATCTTAGAGAACCCTACTATGAACCTTCTGTAGTAGCCAGCTAATCCCATAAAATATCTTACGTCTAACACATTTTTGGGTGTTTTCCATCCTCTAATGGCTTTGATCTTCTCTGGATCTACTGCTATGCCCTGCTCTAAAATAATGTGTCCCAAGTAATGGATCTTCTTTTGATAAAAAGAACACTTACTCAACTTGGCATGCAACTGATGTTCTCTCAGTACTTGCAACACCAGTCTTAATTGATTTTCATACTCCTCTTCAAACTTAGAATAGATAAGTATGTCATCCAGGAATACTATGAAAAACTTATCCAAATAATTTTTGAATATGCCATTCATTAAACACATGAATATAGCTGGTGCATTGGTCGGTCCAAATGGCACCACTACAAATTTATAATGCCCATACTTGGTCCTAAAGTTTGTCTTATCAATGTCTTTTTCCCTTATTCTTACATGATGGTATCCTTCCCACAGGTCAATCTTTGAAAATATCTTTTCTCCTCTTAGCTAATCAAAGAGGTCATCAATTCGAGGTAGAGGATACTTGTTCTTTATAGTGTACTTGTTCAGTTGTCAGAAGTCAATACATAGCCTCAAGGTTCCATCCTTCTTTTTGAAAAAAAGTATCGGTGCTCCCCAAGGTGAAACACTTGGACGTATGTACCCTTTCTTCAACAATTCCTCCAACTACATTTGTAATTATTTTAACCTTGGTGTTCTCATTCTGTAAGGTGTTTTTGACATCGAGGCAACTCCTGGCACTAAATCAATTGAGAAATATATCTCTCGCCTTGGTGGAAATCCTGGTATTTCTTGGAATACATCTTCAAATTCTCATAGCACCAAGAAATATTCAAGGCTTGGCCCCTTTGTATTATCTGGCTCTTCCACATGAGATGCATACAATTGCCATCCTTTCCTAAAACATATTTTTAGCTGTAAGGATGAAATATCCCTTATAGAGATGGGTCTTGGGACTCCTTTCACAATAATTTGTTTTTCATTTTCATCAAGATATGTAAATGTCTTGTTATGACAATATAGGAAAGCATGATGCTTGTCCCACCAATCCATTCCAATCAAAAAATCATAAGACCCCAATGGTATGATATTTAGATCCATACTAGTACTCACGCCATTAAGACGTATGGAACAACTTCTGACCATATCATGGAATCTTCTTTTGGTTCTAGTGGCTAACTGAACCAAACCTACTTTTCCAAGTTTACTTTCCTCCAAATGTAATATATACACTATCTTAGGATCAATGTAGCAATGACTTGCTCCTGAATCAATCAAAATAGCAACAGGACGATTTATGAGCTTACCTTCCACCTCGATCATATTGGACTGGTACTATGCTTGTTGATCATTTAAATCCGCATAGATTCTTCCCATATCTTCGACTGTTGTAGTCTCTTGGATTTTTTGCACAGTCTTCACTATGTCCTTTCTATGTGGGAAATCCTTGTACAGGTGATATTCCTTGGATTCCCAACATTGGATTAGTGGTCTTCCCCTTTTTCCCAAGGAATATTCCTTCTTGAAATATCCCTTAGCATACTAATCTTGATGATTTCTATTAGGCTCATTCTTGTTGAAGGAAGGTTTGAATCCTTTCCTCCTCTAATCGGACTTCACATTTTTCTTGTCCTTCCAAGATTTCTGCAGAGATTCTCTTTCCTGGCCTTGCTCATACATGTATTTAGCCTTCCTAATGGCTTCATTCAAGTTCTTGGTCTCATCATACTCGATCTTTTCCTTATAAAAGGCTAGAAGTCCACTTAGAAATCTCTGTATTTTCACTTTCTCATCACCAATGAACCTGGCATACTTTAACAATCCTAAGAAATTATTTTCGTACTCTGCCATAGTCATGCTTCCCAACCTGAGTTCAAAGAACTCCTGCATTTTCTTTTCATAGAAATTCTTTGAGAGGTACTCCATCTGGAATTACTTCTTGAACTGCTTCCAAGTGATCCTACTTTCATTAACATGTTCCACTTGCTTCAGTTGGTCCCACCACATTGCATCTTTCCCATGTAAATGGTAGGTGGAAATCCTGGCTTCCAGGTTGGACGAATAGTTATGCAACTGGAAATATCTCCTGAGCCCAAGAAACCATGCTTCAGCATCATCTTCCCTTTCTCTTTCACCCTCAAAGGAAGATGGCTTGAGCTTCCTCAGCTCTCCTTGAAAACTATCTACCTTTTGTTTCCTTCTTTGGTGTCTGACAAGAGACACCTCTGGACTTCTTACAAGATCATTTGATGCATAAAAATTTCTTTCTGAGTAAGGAGGTGAGTGGTGTCCATGAGCTCTGCTAGCACTTCTATAATAACCATCTCTTCCATGATCATCCCTTCTTTCATGGCACCTTCCTTCTTCCTATTGTCTTGATTTTGATCTCTTCTTTGTTTGTCTCTGCAACTGATTTAAGCTCTGCAACACTCGAGCATTTATCTGACTTTACTCTCTCATTAGTCTCTCATTGTCTTCTTTGTAGCTCTGCACTTCCATTTTTAGGCTTCTTACCATTTCTATTAATGTTTTCTACTCTCCTTTCCCCTTGCACCCATTGGACTCTGTCTCTGCATTACCAACTCTGGTATTCTGGCCTTCGGCCTCCATATCATGACTGGAGACTCCCTCACCTTCTTCCATTTCCTCAATACACATCCTGAGTTGAGGTGTTTAAACCCCTTAATTCTGCAAAATGTGCAAGCAACCATTTTGTTAGAATTATGCATACGATAAAAAAATTTCCAAACCATGCTACATGTCTCTTTCTTTTTTTTGTTCATGGAGATCATATCCCCATTATCCGAAAATAACAGTGTCATGTTATCCTTGGCTGACACGGAATTTTATCCTGTGCAGGTGCTTCCTTCAAACTACCTTCCTAGGTGACCAGGACTAGAAACCGCGGCTAAAACCTTCCTTAGCACTTTTCTGTCTCAAACCAATTCGGCCCTTAGCCCTCCTTCCCTCAGCTCTCAATATTCATATGACCACGGCCATGACCTTGCGCTTAACTGAAAAGCTCTTGTCCAGAGCTTCGGGACTTCAAAACTTTCATCCAGGACCGGATCAACGGTCCTCGTCCTCTTTCACGATCAACGATCGAGATCCACTTCAGGACTCCGTGCTTTGGGAGTCTCAACTTTCCTCGCTTGCCTTCGCTCGAAACACTTTTACCCGGATTTCATGATCTTTCGACGGGTGTCATTCCACAGATCAGTGGTTGTGAATCGCTTCGGCTCTCGGGCTTCGAAAGTTTCAAAACTTTCCTCCTGCACTTTCTTCCAGAGTGCTTTCACCCGAAGTTGATGATCCTTTGGCGTGTCTTCTGCAATCAAAGGTTGATATGTCCTCCGGCTTCGGGAGTTTTCGACCCAATGCAACCTGTCACATCTTTCCCCTCTGGAGTGCCCAGTCTCTGAACTACACGATCTATCACCATGTGGTGAAATAATAGAAGTGGACACGTGGCCCAATCAGACGGGTGACATGTGTCACATTCTAACTGACATTGAAATACTCCAAATGCCCAAAACTTACTGACATGTGGTACACATCCCATGTCTCAACGTCATCACAGGTGACGTCTGCAAGCCACATCACTTCGGGAATTCCAGGATCCACATCACCTCTAGGTGACATCATCGTGCCCCATCACTTCGTATCTTCAGGCTTCGGGACTTCGAGAGTCTCCATACTAGCACACGTCTAATTCTCCCGAACTCCAAATTCCCTAACTGGCCAATCTGTCGCCATGTGTCCTCTTGGATCAGACGACTAAGATTCACTTCGGGTCTTCACCCGGAGACCATGGATCTGCACCACGTGTCCTCCTTAATTTGACGATTGAGACTCACTTTAGGTCTTCGGACTTTAGAAATCTCAAATTTCAAAATTTATCTGGCCCTACTGGATTTTATCCGAAGCCCTGGATCTAGTGACACGTGGCTCTTGTCAGATCAATGGATGAGATCATTTCATATCTTCGTGTTTCAGAAATATCAAACTTCAAACCTCCTTGAAGTACACGGGATTCTTCCGCGTGTCCCCTTGAATCGTATGGTTGAGGCTTACTTCAAGACTTCACCTAAAATCCACAGATTTTCACCACATCTCTTCTAGATCAGATGGCCCAAATTCACCTCGAACGATCCAACGCTTGAGATTTACTTCGACTCTCCGGGCTTCGAGAGTTTCAAATCTGAACTGAAAACCTCTCAAACAGATTTCTCTGGAGTTATTGATCTGCTGACACGTAACTCTTGGTGATCGATGGTCAGGATCTACTTCAGCTATTTCACCTCCTCCTCATCCACAACTTCTAGAGTTGTGGATATAGTGCCACCTGTCTCTCCTTGATGATGGATGGCCTCAAACTACTTCGGCTATATAGAGTTTCGATGTTTGAGCACTAGCAAGTCACATCACTGCATGCCTTTCAATTTGCAGGAGCACGCATCGATGGTTTGGAGTAACTCGATTTTCTCCCTGCAATTCTCCTGATGTTGACACGTAACCCTTTAGTGAAACCATGGTTTGGATTGCGAGACCGCCTTGGGAAATTATCTCCCATGCAACTTGGTTCTCCGCAATGCTTCTTGTCCATTGATCTCTCTCTCCAATGGGATCAGACAGTTGTGACCTTAACCCTTACTTCATTTTCATCAAACGACCCTTTTTCACCTGTCCTTCGATACAACGATACTTGATCTCTACTGATCCCACAGTGGCGATTGCTCCAGAATTCAAGGAGGGATGGTCACGATCCTTCAAACCCCTTACAACGGGTCTCTGATGTTCTATCTCCTACGTAGATTCTACAATGCCATTCCTCCTTAGATTTTCAACTTCACGGTTAGAATTCGATCTCGACCCCGAGACTCTCACCAACAAACCCGGCCCATACCGACCCAATGTTTCAACCAAATACCAAACTGTAACATACCTAGCCACCCACAGGTCGTGGTATGCTACCTTCAAGCTCGCCCTTGGACTTCTTTATCTTACCGATACCTTTTTAAAATTTAAGGATGCATAAAAGAAAAGACTTTAACGACATGCACAGCAGTATTCCACAAGCATGCATAGTCTAAAGATTCAATTAAATGATAATTAAATATACACAGCGGAATACATTCATACACAGATAATAATATCACAACAGAGAGAACTTATCTTTATAAAATGACGACACCAATTGGTTGCAGACCAAGGACGTTCCACCCAACTGTAGACACCACTACTCCAAATCTCAATAGCAGTGTCACCCATGAGCCAAGGCTATGAATCCATAAGGACGGTTCCACAAGGACGGTTCCAAAGTGTACTTGGGTTCCCAAACCAGTCAGCTCTCAAGCTCTCATAGGTTTCCCAGCACCCACAACAATCCAAGTACCCAACTCTCTTCTACCCAGCCTTTACCACCCAAGAAAATGGACCTCCACCCTTCTCTGCCACGTAGTCCCTCAAGAAGTCCTTCTCCTTTTTCCAGGACCTCCAGCACAGCTAGTCCAGAATCTCAATTGTTGGAACTCTCAGGACTTGCAGTTGTGAGAAAAACAGGGCACGGGCCAACGCATCTCAGACATGCAGGCCCTAGGTCATGGCTAGATTGCACCAGTGACCATTACAACCAAATATCATGTGGCTAATTCTCAGCAGTTCCTTTTCCTTTACCCAACCGAGATGCGGGTGGGGATGGATCAATGAATGGGTGAGTGAGTGCATGAAAGGGCGTGAGGGAAAGAATGGTACGAATGCAGGACTGAAGGAGCAGACAAGCCAACGACCAACCCCATAATCAGACTAGGGATGGGTTTAAGTATTTTTGTGGGGAATCAAGAACCTCCTGGCCTTCCCCAAGAAGCTCACGTAACCTATCCCCTCCCTTAGGCAAAAAGGGTAATTAACATAGGAATAAACATTTAGCCCCTCAAGCCCCCTCTCTTGTGGAATCATAGCCCCCTATAACTCTAGTCCTTGTTTGTCTAGTAGCCAACGATGTGTTTATTATTAATAATGATCAAAACATTATATTTCTTGGGCATACTGGCCCTTTAATAATTGTTTGGGCACTCAGGCCTCTTAGCATTGTAACAATACATTATTTAAAATGGGGATTCGAAACCCAGGGTGTTACACTCATCAAGGCACAATAGCATTCTAATAAACCAACACATGTAACATAAAATTCCATGGTGCAAGAGAACTTAAATACTAAATCAATCAAGCAACAACATATGCCAAGGTGCAAAATAATCAACTTATTTAAAAAATTTAAGGCGCAAACAAATATCTACTTAACTTCCAGGTGTGCGATTAAATCAATCATCGAATTCACAATAATCAACATCATTTTCAAGGTATGCATATGATCTATTTGTCAGATTAACATAATTCACTTATTGATCATTGCATGCAATTAATCATTCACAAGGAATCATACAGTAATCATTGTGACAAGCGTGCTAGTAATCTAAGGCGTAAACATTTATGCATCAACTTAGCCCATAGCACAAGCAATCTAAACACCTATTCTTCAGCATGATTTAAGGCACAAGGGAATTGAATATTAAAACGATCATGCATTAACATATATAAGTGGTGAATAGAGTCAAAGAATTAAAAAATCTTGCACCAACATAGTGAAGTGGAAAATAGAAATCTAAGTATTAATACGATCTTGCAACAACATATCTTGGTAGCGCGAGGGAATCAATCATTCATTCAAGGTTCATCAACCATTTCCAAGGCATGAGGGAACACATCTATTCTAATTCCAAGGTGCAAGATAAAAGTTGTTAATCCATTATTCATTGATAAATTAAATGATGCGAGTAAAGATTGTAGTCCATCATTCATTAATACATTATTGACACCAGTAAGATTTTTAATCCCGCATTCATTAGTACATTAATGACGATAGAAAAGTTGAATACATAAACTTCAACAAGCTAAACTATATTTAATTAGGGGTGCTTCAATCTTCTTGAAATTAACATTCTAGTATATGAAAATTTAACATTAACATTAACATATGTAAAAATTAACACCAACCATGAAGTACATCAATTAAAAATTAAAATTTGCATCAACTTTCTAATATATAAAATTAACATCAAGCAAGAAGTACATCAATTACAACATTGATATTCCTAATGAGGGATTCAACGTTGAATGCAATGCAAGGTTAAGGGTTTGGATTGCAACCAAGGGACAAAACCCTAACCCTTTCTCTTGCTGCCAAAATATCTATTATAAAGATCAAGACACCCTCTCAGGGGCTCGAACCAACAACCTAACCCTTTCTCTTGCTGCCAAAATATCTATTATAAAGATCAAGACACCCTCTCAGGGGCTCAAACCAACAACTGCAAGGATTAGAGCCTTGCGCTCTACCAACTGAGCTAGACGAAATATAGCGAGTGGAAGGGGGAACAGTGAGAGTGTCTGAGTGAAAAATCTTTGATCCAACAGTAAGATCCGCTGATGACTAAATCGTTGAGGCTAATCGCAGGGGTAGTCAACACTCAGGCGCCAGGTGGGCCTTACACTCTTTAAATCAACGCAGAGAGAGAGACTGAACGTGTGGTTTTCTTCCTAGGCATCCCTTAGCAAACGCAAGAGAAAAATTGGGAGCAACGCCCGGATAAAGCTGGAGTTCCTCCATCAAATCGTAGGGAAAACCACACCAATACTCATAGATAAGAGGACGAGTTTACCTGGGTATCCTCCACCCAGAAGGCAGGGAAATATCACGCAAACACAAAGAAGGGGCACCATAATTCGCCAAGCATTAAGTGAGCATGGGCTGGGTGCATGCCAAGCATCCAGGGGTGATTTCGCTGTGCATAGCCAGGGCTGGGTTCCTGAGCTGAAGGAGAACAATTTAAAACAATAAAATGTCAGGTATCTCTCTTTGCTCAACGCGTGGGGCAATCATTAATTGCATGCTGAGTAAGAACATCAAAGAATAAAAACGCAAGCATCTCAAGGTTAAACAATGAAGGCCAGGGATAACACGATTTTTTTTTGGCTGTGTAAGAACAATTTAAAACAAAAACGCCAGGAGAAGCGCCTCCACTATTAGGTAACCCCAAAATTTTGAAAGGAAAGCTACATGGAAAAAAACGGGACAGGAATAGTATGATAACATCCAGAAATACTATATTAAATGATATCGGGATATTAAGTGACGAAGTGTGGTGTTAATGATGTTAAAATCTCACTAACAAACCAAAAAAATATAAAATTTATATAAAAAAAAAAATAGTAGAAAAAAAATGTAGAATATTATAAAGTGTTGTTCGCATTAGCTATTGGCTATGCGCTATGGCTTACTGAGTGAGAGAATCTGGAATGTTATAAAGGGAGGTTCGGCTACAGAGTGATTCGCAAATCGCTACGTTGTATTGAGTTAAGGGCGGTGCGTGAACTCGGAAGCAATTATATAAACAGCAATTATAATCGATTTCACATTGTATTCATTCACGGTGTTGCTGACTCATATTTCAGCTGCTTCTAAGTGCTATTCTTCAGAGATTGAAAGGACTGAATGGAAGGAAGGGAAATACCTACCACTCTGGTATTGCTAGGGTGCACCGGCAATGGTAAAAGTGCAACTGGTAATTCCATCCTTGGGCGGAAGGCCTTTCAGAGTCAAACCAGTTCTTAGGCTGTTACAGCCACTTGTGAATTGCAACAAGTCCAGCGGAAAGATGGTAGAAAATTGAATGTCTTCGATACGGCCGGTGAGGATCATATTTATTATTTATTATTTATCATATTCATGTCACTCCTCTCTCTGAAATCGTTTTTTTAGAGAGAGAGAAAGAGAGCTGAACAAGGGAAAACGCAGGTGGATATCCAACAAAAATGCAGAGAACAGAAGTGAAGATGCGTGCTAGCCTCCTCCACAGGCTAGGCACAAATTGCTCACTAAAAGTCGTGGAAATAACAATCAATGGGGCTGGGCGATCGCATGTCAACTGGGGTAAGAAAATACCCAAGGAAAACGTTGAGGTATCCAGGGGGTTTTCATTGTACAAGGAGTGTAAAAGTTGAGCATACAACATCAAACTTGCGGGGAAAAAGAAGCGAAAAGGACAATTGGCAGTGACACCCCAAGCGCGGAGATAATGACTAGATTTTTAAAGGCTGAGCAAGCGCAGAAGAAAAAAACACCAAACTCAAAGATGAAAACTAGAAAACGTTGAGATAAAAAAAAACACCCAAGCTGACCACATCAAGCAAACTTGCCCAATTAATATGAGGAATCCATTCAAATTTAAACATGCATGCAGGATGGAATTGTTGATTATCTTCGGTTGTTGGTGATCCTCTCTGCCCGTTTGTTAATCTTTGAGATCTCAATGGTACATCCCAGCCAACGCTAGGGGTACTCTTATTCTCGTGAACCTCCCGAGCCGTAAAGGGGCCACACACACAACTAGAGAAAGGCTAGCTCCCAGCTTGCCTCGCAAGGTCGAGCTACCACTCTTTATTCGAGCTAGGTATCTCAACTCCTACAAGAAAAATCACTCAAGAAAAATTCGGCAGCATAACCTTACATACCAGTTGTGATCCATTACTCTTCTCTGCCATTACTTTTATAGAGTTCTCTTAGTGACCACTTGCCAAATGCACGTTAAATTCTTTTTATTAAATGTTAATTAGGAAAAACGCTCCCCCATACACTTGTCACCCAATCCCTTAGTTGCACCATAAATTCATTTTATTAATTAAATTAATTTTCCAATTTCTCTCACCCACCTAAAAGCGTTTCTAAAAACGCTCCTTGTTGTCCCTTTATTACCTCAATTTCCTTTAATGAGTGATATCTTTTTTGCATTAATTTCCTCTTTTTGTTTAAGTTCCAAATTAGCATGTCTTTGCATATGAATAATAATTACTTCTAGGATAAATTATTTCTCCTTTAAATTCTAAATTTGATTTTTTTTTTCTTCATCCCCCCTTTATTAATTGCTTAATTAATTTTTAGTCCTCATGCCCTACTTAGACCTAGGCTTTAATTCCAACTAGGATTAGCATTTTTTTTCAAGGGAAAAATTATAATTAATAACTTTGCTCATACCCAATTTATTTTAAGGCTGACCAAGTAAAAATAAAATATTTTTAGCTAGGCATCTAGGTTCATTGACTTACCTATGTTTAAAAAAATTGTGACGTGCCCTTCAAGACGCACTACGTGCTCCAAGGGTGCCACTCACCTTTTGACTTATTTTGGTAGACGTTCAACCCTTGGAGTCAATACTCCATCATGCGACCTTGTGGGAGACTAAGGACCTCTAAGGAATAAGGATCATGTCTTATTGTGCGCCCCTTAGAATCTTTGTGAGTTGTCTTAGTTTTCTCTCATGACATCGTGGATCTTTCGAACTAGGTAATCGTTAATCTATAATTCGAGCCACGACGAGAGTGTTAGTAGGTTGTGGCAGGATTGTTGCCACACCTCTCCCTCAATATTTATGGTTGTTGTGCATGGCCCCTTTACTCCTAATATGAGTCTAATTAGCAAGCAATCGTCATCCTGCATCCATCAACGAAACATGTCAAAGATCCATAAACAACATCATAATATACAAAGTCATATGTCACATATGCATAAACAAAAATAACCAAAACATATACAGTCCACTCCCTGACTCGATCCGAAGTCCAAGGAGGTCCATTGACGCCATCAGCATCCTCAATATGTCAAGTGTCTTACAGACTTAGGAGAAACCTGTCAATAGCACATTTCTATACATAGGTAATCAAACGACATAACATCATAATCCATAATCATCATCATCGGAATCCATAAGAGAAACAGGCAATCATATAATGAACTGGATCACTTGCACGCAAGTGTCCTCAAAGAATAAGTCACATCAGGTGTGCGCAAGAACGGGATGTTACAATTTTGATCACCTCTTGTCTTCCATGTTGTTTAACTTGTTCTTATACATTAGGTATATATACATAGTCGTTCTCTCAATGGGGTAAAGGCTTGCCTCTAAGAGGGGGATGGCATAGGGCATATTTCCTTTAATTTTGAGATTATAGGTTATAAAATTATTTTGGATTTTCTCTATCTTTCTCCAAGATTCACGAGAGATACTACATCCCCAGACTTTGCATCCATATAGAATAACAAGCATAACAAGAGTCTTAAAGAGGATTTTCTTCTTATCCCATATCCAAAGATTGGTCGATTTACAATTGTTTTCAAACCCATAATAAGATTTCCATTCCCCGATATTCATTTTCTCAATGCTATAATTCTAATTGAGCTTGTGGTGAATATCGATTCCAAGATATTTGTATGAATTCGCTACCTCCAAGTTTTTTTTGTCATATACAAAGGTATCATAAGTGATCTTATTGGATTTAATGATCATGACCTTGGTCTTGTCAATATTAACAATCATACCCATATTGGAGAAAAAATCCTTGAGAATTCTTATTTGTTTTCCAAGATCATGGGGACTCATCATCATAAGAACAATATCATCAGCATAAAGAAGAATATTGATGACTATACCAATGAGAGTAGGTTCGACACAACCTGCTTCTTCCAAACAATCTTCTAACTTGTCAATTTATATGCCAAAAAGGGCAGGGGACAAGGGACACCCTTGCTTGACTCCAATATTGCAGTTAATTTCTTTCGACCAACCCTCAATGTTCTTAAAATTGGAAATAGCATTCTCATACAACCTTATTGCAGCAACCCTCAATTCGAAAGGCATGTTTATCACTTCTAACCTATCTCAAAGGTTTTTACTGGGAACCATATCAAAAGCTTTTATAAAGTCAGCAAAACAACAAAAAAGTTTGGTTTTAGTATTCGAACTCCTTTGCAATGACCCTAAAAGTAGCAATATGGTCAACAGTTGAATGATATATCCTAAACCCGGTCTGGCCTTTAGCTCTTTTACTAGGACTTTCTAACCAAATACTAATCTTCGTGTCCAAAATAATTCCATAAAATTTGACTAAAATCGGGCTATTCATAATGGTCCTATAATTAGAGAGAATGTTTCTATCTTCATTTTTAAAAATAGGAATAATGAGGTTTTGCATCCACGGTTTATGGAAGTCTTACTTGTCCGCTAAATTGAAGAGTTTATGTATGTGATGAATGAGGAATATATATATATATATATATATATATAGTATTATGTTATAAATTAAAAAAAAAAAATGATATTATGTTTATTCGATCAAAAAAAATATGATATTGTGTTTATTCGATCATATATAGAAATTAATAAATATATAATTATTTATTGATTGATAGTATAAAATGGGATGATTAATAAATAAAGATGATGTTTTTAGTT
>JZKD02S1673696.1:155879-169614 GCA_000966675.3 Picea glauca | reverse complement strand
AAAATTTATCTTAATTTTATAAGAATATAAAGTTTAATATAATTGTATTTTTTTTAATATTTTCATAATTGAATTGTAAAATTTTTAACTAATTTTTTTAAGTTTATGGTAAATACACTCTTAGTAAAAATCAAAAATTATTTTGAATAATTTATTTGTTTAATTTAAATTTCAAATAAAATTAATAAAATTTGAAAATAAAAATAGTTAAAAGGTGTGATATATTAAATTATAGTGATAGGTGTTTTTTTTTTTATTTTGAAAATATGAGGAAGGATGTAAAATTGGATGGTGGGATACACCCAATAATTGTCTTAATTTAATCTTTATCCTTTAATAAATTAGTTATTCAATTATTAATTAGTGAGAAGAGATATTGTTGACTGATGGTGATCACTATCAACTATATAACATTATCTAAAAATATTATTTCCAAATATTGAATTATTAATATTAAATATTAATACTATACAATTTAATTACATGAAATTATTAAAGGATGTTAAATCCATTTTTTTTAAATGTATGATCGATATAAACTCCGTTCTCTTTTATGATGTGATATCTAATAAACTTAGAATGGGATAATAATTGTATTTGTTATTATTATATTCTATATCTTTGTGTTTATTATTATTTGTTTTTCCAAAAATGTCTATGTGTCCGGGTTGGCGGACTCACGGGTTCACATTTATAGTCATGCTTTTGTACCACAGTCCCACCGATGACTTTCTCATTCCCGAGCTGGTAGACTCAAAATTGGGCTTATATTGTTCTGTGTCCTCCAAACAGCACCCGAAGTTCCGCAATATACAAATTGGCAGGCGGACTCTTGGGCTAGTGAGCTCAAGATTGTGTTTATATTATAAATTTTGAAGAAGCCTTAAAAATTAATTTAGTTATAAAAATAAAAAAAGATTATTTTATATTATTAAGGGTTTGATACCATTAACTTTAATTATGGTAATTCTTACTTTATTTTCTTAAAATTTAAGTTGCTATCTCAAGCTTCCATATAACCATTCGCTTACACATTTTAATAAACTTTAATGAAATTTAAACTTTATGATCTCAAATTTCCATATAACCATTAACTTTCATAAATATTTTAATAAAATCTAGATATTTATTTTAATTTTAAATATGTATTTTTTTTTAAATAATTTTAATTTTTCAAATTAAAATGAATAAAAATTTTATAATACTTTTGTTTATTAATAACTTCATTACTATAAAATTTATCTTTATTTTACAATAATTTCATTCTTAATTTTACAATAATTTCATTCTTAATTTTATTGGTACAGTTTTTAGGACCATTGTTCTCGGAGTGAGGTGTGTAATGTACACATTAAAAAAAGTGGCATCCCACTTCTAAAATAAGAATTTGTTTTTTTATTTTCCAACGAAATGTACATCTCTGAGAAATCCACTCGGCACTTGCAGTTTTGGTAGATAATTTTTTCAATAAATTATTATAAATTTTATCTTAATTTTATAAGAATATAAAATTTAATATAATTGTGTTTTTTTTAATATTTTCATAATTGAATTGTAAAAATTTTAAATAATTTTTTTTTAAGTTTATGGCAAATACAAATAAAAATTTATTTTGAATAATTTATTTTCTTAATTTAAATTTCAAATAAAATTAACAAAATTTAAAAATAAGAATAGTTAAAAGGTGTGATATATTAAATTATAGTGATAGGTGTTTTTTATTTTGAAAATATGAGGGAGGGTGTAAGATTGGATGGATACACCCAATAATTGTCTTTATTTAATCTTTATCCTTTAATAAATTAGTTATTCAACTATTAATTAGTGAGGAGAGATATTGTTTACGGATGGTGATCCCTATCAACTATCTAACATTATCTAAAAACATTATTTCCAAATATGAAATTGTTTTATTAAAAGATGTTAAATCCATTTTTTTTAAATGTATAAATGATATAAACTTTGTTTTGAGGTGATATCTAATAAACTTGGAATGGGATGATAAATGTGTTTATTATTATTATATTTTGTAACTTTGTGTTTATTATTATTCATTTTTTCCCGAAAATGTCTAAGTGTGCGGGTTGGCGGACTCACAGGTTCACATTTATAGTCATGCTCTTGTATCACGAGTCTGGTCGGTGACTTCCTCATTCCATACTTAGTCATTTTTTGGATCGCGGGTTCCTGGGATAGCGGGCTCAAAATTGCGTTTATATTGTTTTGTATCCTCCAAACAGCGCCCAGAATTCCTGCAAAATACAAATTTTGAAGAAGCCTTAAAAAATTATTTAGTTATAAAAATAAAAAAGTTTATTTTATATTATTAAGGGTTGATCATGTTAAAATGAAATGTTCATGATACCATTAACTTTAATTATGATAATTCTTACTTTATTTTCTTAAAATTTAACTTCTGAATTACTATCTCAAGCTTCCATATAACCATTGGCTTACATATTTTAATAAACTTTAAGGAAATTTAAACTTTATGGTCTCAAATTTCCATATAACCATTAGTTTTTATATATATTTTAATAAAATCTAGATATTTATTTTAATTTTAAACATGTATTCTTTAAAAAATAATTTTAATTATTCAAATTAAAATGAATAAAAAATTTATAATACTTTTATTTATTAATAAGTTAATAAGAATGTGTTGTATAAACAAAATGGTTATATTATTTGTTAAGAATTTATTCCTCACTATATATCTTGTTGGTACAATTATTTGGTGATACCATCTTGGATACAACTCGTAGAAATCAATGTGAAGAGAGTTGAACCAAGAAGATGGAAGATTGTAGAATATTACCATGAGTGTATTATGGAGACTTGAAATCTTATAACCTACTAGTCAGATCAGTAAATTGTAGACCAATTTTGAGATCAATGGTTGGTGCACTAACTTATTTAGAAATAGTTAATATATTGTTTGATTGCATTGCTTGATACATTAATTATTTGTTTGTTTCAAATTTATTTCCCTTTTTTGTTGGATCGCATTGTTCTTCTTATGTTTCTTTGAAATTATATTACAAAATTGAAAGAACATCAAAGTGACATAGCAAAAGTACAGTGGGCCCACAACCCATAGGCTCAGTTTCAAATCATGTCTCTCATAAATTTAACCATAAACACTCATTAAGAACATGCATCTCACTATTTCTCCTACATAGTCTCCCTCAAGTTGGTTTGGGGTGCAAATTCTTGGGCGGGCCCAATCGTTAGTGTGCTATTAGGTGAATTTGAATGTTTTTTGTGTGTCATTTTCTGCCCAAGGTTTCTCAAAAAAGTGCTCTTTCATTTAGGCTGACCTTGTGTTAGTGAATTTCAATCTTGCTAGGCTTATCCATGGGGTAATAACATTGTAATATATGAATAAATTGATTTTGATATGTATTATATAGGAAATTTGTTTGTGTTAGGCAAGTATATTTGGCATGCTTGATGTCAATATATGCTTAAGAAAACCATTTATGGTGGTGTATTAACCCTAGTGGAAAATGTTTTGATGATGGAAATGCATTATATTATAACTTAAAGTAATTCAATGTTACTATTTAAAAAATGCTTTGGAATGATTTAAATTGATCATGATTAATTAGGTTCTATCAACATAACTTGTGACACGGCGTTCTACAAATTAGTTAAGGTCATCAATGTCTTGGAGAGGACATCATTGAATGAATCCATAAGGTGTTTGTATAATGGAGTTGGAGGACATCATTGAATGAATCTATAAGGTGTTTGTACAATGGAATTAGTTTTCTTAAGTAAAATTAATTATAAAAGTTCTTATAAATCCATTAAAACTTGGATATGTTTGTACAATGAAGTTGGTTTTCTTAAGTAAAATTAATTATAAAAATTCTTATAAATTCATAGAAACTTGGATATATCAATTACCATGCTTGTATACAAATAGAATAAATTACATTAATGAATAATTTTTGAAATTAAATTTTTGTCTCCACTTCTCAAATAAATGAAATAACTAATTTTTTAAAATTGAATTTGTGTCTCCACTTCTTCTCAAACAAATGAAGTAAATGTCATTGTTAAAACTTTTTTAAGGGTAACCATTTGTCTTGTATGCATTTATTTTCCATATTTTGAAAATAATCATCAAAAAAATAAATTAGATGATATTATTGGGACCATTCTTTTCTGGTTTAATTATGAGTCTTGTTTGCATAGCTTTATCATCTTTTGAAGATAATCAAACTATTACTTTAAAATGGCATGCTTTTGATAAGTTCCACCCCTACCTTTATAAGATGATAAATACACATAAAACTATATATATTAAGCTATTGCACCAAAGGAAATGAAATACATGTATAAAAATATAGTAGAATAAAATAGATGTGACATGGTGCATGGGTTGGCGGACTCATGGGTTCACATTTATAGTCATGCTTATGTATCACGAGTCTGACTGATGGCTTCCTCATTCCATACTTAGCCACTTTTTTGGATAGCGGGTTCCCAGGCTCAAAATTGTGTTTCTATTGTTTCGTGTCCTCCAAACAGCACCTGGAGTTCCGTGATATACAAATTGACACGCGAACTCCCGAGCTTGAGGGCAATAAACTTCCGCTATGGGTTTCGAGAGTGCACATGGATCCTTTATTATGTATAAACTCATATGTCTTATATTTAGTGTTTAGTTTTGAGAATGCACACTGATCCTTTGTTATGTATAAATTCATTTGTCTTATATTCAATATGCATTATGTCTATCTTTGGAGTCATAACCCAACAACCAAAATTATTAGGGTTACGCTCACAAAATTAAATCAGTATTTTAAATCAGGGTAAAATCGGTGTTTTAAATCAAGGTAAAATCCTAACACATTGGATTTTTTATATGCTTATGAGAGGCAACATCCTTGAAGGTCGACAACTCAATTAACGATATGTACAGGCCATCATTCATTGATTACTCATCACCTTAGTATCTTAATTTTACTATATCCTAATTATTATACTTATATCTAGTTTTAATGGCTTATAATACTTATTATAAGCCTAGTATGTTCTGGGTGTTGTTTGGAGGACACTTATATCTAGCTTTAATGGCTTATAATACTTATTATAAACCTAGTATGTTCCAGGTGTTGTTTGGAAGACACGAAACAATAGAACAATAGGATGCAGTGCTGGTCCAGCATCGATAGAAGCATATGCTGACTGTAACAACAACACAGACCAAATTGATTCCACGAAATAACCCATTGATACACTGAAAGTTCAATCAACCAACAAATTAAATATATAAAACTTCCAATCAACCAACAAATTAAATATATAAAACTTCCAATCAACCAACAAATTTAATACATAAAATTTAATGTTGCATATTAAGCTCAAAGCACTGGACCATTAAAGTTGGCCTTTTAAAGAAACAGACCTGAAATATATAAAACTTCCAATCAACCAACAAATTTAATACATAAAATTTAATGTTGCATATTAAGCTCAAAGCACCGGGCCATTAAAGATGGCCTTTTAAAGAAACAGACTTGTACTTATTGGGAATGTTCTTGATCATGGCGGTCATTCTGGCATCGCTGGAATTGGACTCTGCTTTGGCCTTGTCAAAGGCAACAAGCAGTTTCGTTGTGTATTCTGGCAGAATTATTACTGCCAAACTTAGCAGTTGTTGCAAGAAGAGGAGGCTTCATGCCATTGGCTTCTGCTGGAGAGTGCTCCTCTCACTTGTTGTGGTTGTTGTTGGTGGCAGCTATCGTTACCTCAATTAACAAAAGATATAGACATGATCAAATATCTCTATTAGATTATTGAATATGTTATACAATACATTGGCTCATTATATAGAGCTTTCTCAGATCTAACTTATTCTAATAATAGCAATAGAGGTTAAGCAAATATCTCAACCACACACCAAACTAGGAGATTTGGTTGGAGAGAATCTTTCTCACAAACAACTATCTAACAACCTCCTTGACCTATTCTCTCAGGTCATCTAACTATAACTACCTCCTCAATAGGTCATTAACCCAATCATACAACAAGTATGAATTAAATATTCTAACACACCCCCTTAATGAATACTTGTTGATTGAGTCATTTTTTCTTGTACTTGGTCATACTGATTTCTTCTTTCTTTAGTGTGGGCTTCATCCTTGAACTTTCTTTGCTTCCTCTTATACCTTGTACCTGCATATAATTATTGATGTCCATATAAAACACAATCCATCTACCGTAATACATGGGTCATGGGTCATCTGCCGCTGTAACCACTAGTTCTCTAGGAATTGTTTTCAGCTACATAGTTCATCAATGTTAAGCTCTCCCTTTAAACATAGCTTGGTCCCTCATACTCTGAGACTCACAACTTGGTCTCATACTTTCAGATTCTTCCATCTCATATCCCCACCTTGAATCGAAGTCTCTTGCTTCTTCGATTCATTATCAAGTTTAGGCTACGGGTACACCTGTCACCCCCGTACCTCTCACAATGGTTAACTCCACAACTTGATACAACAACCTCTCTGCCTATGAGAGAGTATCACATCCTGTGATCACACGCGCTTCTACACTACAACATGTATGCTTGTTTATGCCTTACTAACAGGGCTTACAACATACCTGGGGAATTTAGTTTGCCTATGGATAAGCATTACAATTTGGACCATAACCTGGGGTGTCGGGTACAACCGATCATGCACCCCCTACAACAATTCAATCAAGTACATAAAATATCAACAATACTCTCACCAATCATATGCCCAATATTACAAGCCCATTACATATGTCCATTTACATCTCATCATCATTCTTGACCAAGACACACAACCACTTCACACAACTTGAATAACTATCATCACACCTTCAAACAAGAAATATAAGCACAACTCAATCTCACTTTCTCACTTTTGTGACTTAATTTGGAGGATGTGTGAGTCTGACGAAATGAACACGTACACCTCACTTCATTTCGCTATAACACCTCCATGTAATGGCGCCAACAACAACAAACTCCAACAATGGTATCCTCTCACTTTACGACTCCTTTACTCAGCAATTGCAGCTCCTCTCCAAAACTCAAAAAAATGAGTTCTCTACAATATCATGGACAACGGTTTGTCACACGCCCTTCAACCTTGTCCTCTCCTCGGGCTTTCTCTTCCTTTGTGACTTGTCTCTGGCTTCTAGCTGGAAGCGATCTCTCTGTCTTTGGCGACTACAAACACACATTTTATACGTGTCACTATTTCCATAGTGGCGACCTCAACAAACCATCACGCGGCTCCACAGGAGCATTCTCCTTCTGGGATATCGCTTACAGCAAGCCACAATACCGTGGCTCGTTTACTGCTCCAGATCTCCGCAGTTTAGCTTTAGATAGCATTCGCCCCACGCATCGATAAGATTCTGGGTGGCGCTTTGACTCCAAAGATCGAGCCAAACATTGCAAGAGACAACAATGATTTCATTACCGGACAATGAGAAGCATCAGGTCCTCCATGAAACCCAACAACACAAATTCATCCTCAGCAACACACACAAGGCGAAATTTATCAATACTTCATGCAAGGTGACTTTGTATCCACAAGTCTATGATTTATAGATAACCAACAATTCATATTGACCAGTGATCATAACCAGCTGAGATACTCTCCATAATTCAAAGAAATGACAGCGCCCTGGCAGCGTCCTCCTTCAGCAAATGGCAACGATCCCTTCTTCACAAAATTGGGCAGTGGCTCATAAACCCAATGAATCAACAAATAAACCCAGTGATTACCAGATCGCACGCACACTAGCAACCTACTTCACAGCGACAACGATAAATTCACACGTAGCACAGGATCCACACAGATTTTCTTTCTTCCAGATATACTTTCTTTAGATTGTCTCTCAATCTCAGTCATCACAGACTGCTAGCAACACCTCCTTGTTCCTTCATTCACTGGCTAATGATGACATGTTGCAACTAAGAACAAATACAAATGGTTCTTCTTATGGCTTCCCACCGACAAATGTTCTGCAATCCCAGTGTAGTGACATCAACACAACAGATCTCAATCTATTCACCAGTGCTAACAATTTATGAGCTTCATCTCCACATATGTCCAGCTATCAAGATGAACAGAGATGGCACTTCATGATGGCACATGAACATGCATTTAGCAGAGCAGTCCCAAGCTCCAACCTTCAACTCTCGCCAAATATTATCAATAGGGATCGAGGATCGAGGATCGAAGTCTCTGCACTTTGCTATGAGAAGCAGACATACCCTTCTCTTTTCTATGCTTAGTTGCTAAAATACGAGCTATAACAGCTTGCTTTTGTTCATCACTTCCCTGATTTTCAGAGACTTCGATCAAATGCAAGTAAAATTAGAGTCGAAAATATACATCTCCACCAGTTTCAGACATAAGCTGAATTAATAAACTCTGAACGCCCATGTGATTTTCAGTTGACGCAACATTCAAGTTCATAATCTCTTTGGCTAGTTCATTTGCACCCTTAGCACACAACAAATATATGAGGAACAACGAATCTCTTTGATAACTAAGAACACAACATACAGCTTGCATACACACAGCATGAGCACGCATACTCCGATCTCACAATGGAAATCGATATCTGCTGCAGATAGCAGCGATAATTCAGATGGCAGTTTACTCAGCGATATTTAAGATAGCACCTTTCAGATAGCTGCAAACAAACCATGCACGGCAATCAACAACTCCTCTACTTGACATAGGTGATATTCCTTCACACCAATTGACTCTCACTGCCAATAGCAAGAACAGATAGCGCTATTCACAGTGCAAATAGAAAACCCAACGAACACACAACACATAATATATCCCAGCGAACACTCCAGCACATGGATGGATACTGCAACAGGGATCGATACTGCAGCGATACAAAGAAAAAGAAAGATACTGCCATGCAACACTCCAGCGAACAACAAACAATGGTTGCGGCTCTCAGAAATTATCTACTCTACTCTCCACATATTTCTGGGCACTCTCGTGAGGGAGTTATGCCCAGCTTTGTAGCTCTGATACCAAATTAACAAAAGAGATAAACATGATTACATATCTCTATTAGATTACTGAATATGTTATACAATACATTGGCTCATTATACAGAGTTTTATCAGATCTAATTTATTCTAATAATAGCAATAGAGGTTGAGCAAATATCTGAACCACACACCAAACTAGGGGATTTGGTTGGAGAGAATATTTCTCACAAACAACTATCTAACAACCTCCTTGACCTATTCTCTCAGGTCATCTAACTATAACTACCTGCTCAACAGGTCATTAACCCAATCATACAACAAGTATGAATTACATATTCTAACAACCTCTCATGAGAAATCAGTCTTCTACCAAGATCTGTGTTCCGCTGGACTTATCAACGATGCCGAGCCTGAAGCTCTTGCTTGGCCTGATTTAACAGCCTCTCAATTTGAGAATGGAACAGGGGATTTTTTGGAAATTTTACTAGAGCAGGTAATCATATCTCCCGTTATAGAAAGAAAGTGAACTCTAAGTGGGGATGGAGATGACAATTCATACATACTGGATGGTGGCATTATCAAAATTTGCGCAGAAAAAGAAAAGAATGCAGCTCAACTAATCAGAATTGCATTAGCAACATACCTGACATCAATTTCTATTCTTGGTAACTATATCCATAAGAGTTCAAACTCAAAAGAAGCTACAAAGTTTAAAGTAATTAACAGCAACCCAAATACTACATTAGATGATTCCTCGGCTATACAGAATCCCAAGAGTCGGACCTCTTCTCTATTTTCTAGAAAGTCTGGTCATGTCTCTCTTGATAACGAAATTCCAGGGAAATCTACATCGGCAGTTGTCTCTGAGACTAAAAGTGATAAGAATCCATCGAAACGCCATGCAAAAGCTTCATCTAAAATTTCTCCAGAACCATCATCAAAAGAGCCTACCATGATATGGGTGAAAGGAAATGGAGTGAATGAGACAGTGGAACTTTCGAAACTTCTGCACAAGGAGGCAACAGAATGGTTCCTCGAGTTCATAGAGAGAGCTTTGGATGCCGGATTTCACACATCCAAAGAAAAGGAAGATGATACAGCAGATTCAACAGCCAAAATCCAGTCGCAGAAAGACAAAAGCCAGATTGCAGCTATGTTGTCTCAACTTAAAAAAGCTAATGACTGGTTGGATCAGCTTGGGCAAAATCAACGAGATGATGAGCGATCAAAATTGGTGGAAATTTGTTATAGGTTGAAGCAGATAATATATGCCTTTTCAATGCAGCATGTAGAGTCTGTTGCTTGTGCTCTTGATAACCAAGCAAACAGGGTCTAAAAATTAATGAAATTGAAAGAAAACGCAGTGTATGAGACTTTTGAACGATGAAATTTAGGCAGTGCACATGCAAGCGTTCACCTCATTAACCCGTACTAAGTTATATGATAGTATGAATCAAAATGGCTTTGTCTCTTTTCTATGAAATTGCTTTTTTTAGTCGGAATCTGGTTTTTTTGTAAGAGCTGGCTGGAATTCCTGGGAATTTGCTAGAAATCTGGGAGTTGTCAGAATCATAAAGAGAAAGATCGGCGAGGATGAGGTGGAAAATCGTAACTCCTTCATGAACATGAATCTCGAGTCAGTAACTGATGATACACAAAACGGAATATTTGTGAATCTTTCTTACCTTGCTATATCATTGGACCAAGGGTACAAGGCTCTGTATAAATCTAAACCTCTAAAATCACCCTTAAGAACAAATAAACACCAACAGGAACATGTATTTAATAGTAAACTAGCAAAACTCCACGGAATAGGCCTCTAAAACGCTACCATCTTCGGAACACACAACAACTGAGTCGGATTTAAAAATAAAAATATTAGCACTAACTCAAAATATTCAAAGATACAAGATTCCAGAGAAAAAATTTGTTACCTCCATGGGCATAGAACCAAAGCCTCGGCTATTCTCCAAAGCCTTACAGCCACAATAACTTCCAGGAAGGAGCTTAACATATGTTGGGCATTAACACTCATCGCGAAGCCAGTTTCCATAGCTCTCGCCATGATAATTTAACACGAACCCTGCAGAATATGTGGGGCAGCCAATTTTCACTAAGAACCCTTACTATACCAAAATCCGAAGAACCAGAGAATCCCATTAAAGAAAAAACATGCTCTTGAAACTATTCAATGAATTCATAGTCTATTTATGGTTGTAGAGGTCCTTCTAAACTTGACAGAAAACACCTTAAACCCTGAAAAAACGCTCCGAACAGAAGGTGAAAATGGCGGAGAGTTGACTTGACTCCATGCTCACAGCGTGCAGGAAGCACAAGGTAGAATTGCAAACATACGTCATTGGTGCTGTCAAGGTATGCATTCAATTAGTGTCCAATTTTCCTATGAAACTATAGTTTTTATAGCGTATGAAGCAGATAAAAGCACACATTCTACGGTCCATATTTTTGTGGGACGATAGTTGTTGCATACAAAACAACAGTTACAAATGTGAAGTTGAATCAAACAAGAGCAAGCAACAAACAATAAACCAGAAAATTGGAGGAAAATGTATTGTAACACGCCTGTTAAGTAAACATTCAAGGTTATGAGCCCTGTTAGGTAAATATTTAAGGCTCTCAGAACCATCCAAGACTCTGGTCTTATGTAAACATTTAAGAAAGAATGTAGTGTGACTCTGGTCTTATGTAAACATTTAAGAAAGAATGTAGTGTGGCAGACCTGTTTACTTAATAATAAAAATGCCTCTTTAAATACTTAATAATAATAAATAATAATAACAATAGTTCCAACAATAAAAACTATGCCAAAAAAATTAGTCAAAGGACAAACTAATATGAAGTCAACTAATAAAAAATACTATGCTCAAAACTTTGAATATCTAAAATTCAAGAAGACCGTAGTTGATCAAAATTTTTGGATATGTTAACATATAAAACATTGGGAATAGTGATGTTGGCAATAAGACCTCGAATCTATTATCAAAATTATGACATATAAAATTTTATGCAAAAAAAATTTAGTCAAAAGGCAAACTAATATGAAATCAATAATCCATTTTTTTGTTTTATAAAAAAAATATCACAATCAAACTTGATAGTTAAATCGAAATAATCTCCATGAAAGATTTGGTATGCTAAAAAGTGTTATCCACCCTCTCATTTATTTTAAATTTATGATATATTAATTTTAAGAAACATTTTTTTTATGAAATATTTCCTCTTAAAATAAGTGATCATCATTTATAAAATGGATTTTGAAAAACTGTTATTCAAACATTTTTTATTTTAATTTTATTTAATAATTCAATATATATATATATAATTGAAAAAATATTTCATTGGAAGAAAAAATATATTACATTTTGTAAATGCATATAAGGATCCATGCATGACAAAAAAAAAATGGATGCTGAATCATTTGGTAAACCAAAATAGAAGATATATTTTGTAAATACATATAAGGATCCATGCATGACAACAACAAAAAAAATGAGAATCCATGCATGACAAAAAAAAATGGCTGCTTAATCATCTGGTGAACCAAAATAGAAAAAAAAGAAGATAGAAAATGGAGCTGATAAACTTCAGCCCAATATACAAGTGGCTAGTGTACGGAAATATTTTTCTGCCAGATGTAACAGAGATAAAAAGCCTCCACATAAACATAATGTTATCTAGCAGTAGTATTCCACAACAGCAAAACTCCGATATAGCTTAACAACAACAACAAAAATAAATGAGAGTCCATCATAAAGCATGTAGAAATCCCTGTTAAGCTGTTTGTAAATTTAAGACTGGTGGTCCTTCCTTTTATAAATGAGCTGTGATAGAAGACATAATGATCGTTATCCCTAGATTCCAACTATATATATATATAAAAGATGATTAATAAATTAAATCTTATTGTGCTATAAATTATGAAAAAAATATGTTAATATTTTATTTATTGGATTATGTATAGAAATTAGTAAATATATGATTATTTATTGATTGATAATATGATGATGATGATTAACGTCCACTAAAACTTAATTGGTCTATTGGATCTTAAGAGGGTAAGTGATTACTTGTGATTCTTTAGAATTTTGTTTTTGTGCTCGAAAAGCATTAAGAGAAGCTTTCCAAGATCACCATATTTTTGTTGAGTTAAGAGGTTAAGAAGGTTGGTAGTGTGCTAAATATTTTGAAAATGAGATCTAATATGGGTATAGGCTGGACAATCTAAAAGAAAGTGTTTTTCATCTTCAACCTTCTTAGTGTCACAAAGGTGGCACACTCTTTCATCCCATGGCGTTTTAGGAATTGACCAACGTCTAGTTTTACTATGGAGCTCGTGAGAATTTGTTCTTATCTTAGCAATGCTTATTTTTTTCTTTACACTTGGCAAAATAGATAGATAATTTTGATCTTCTAGATTATGGTTGATTACATCTTTATAATACCTTAATTTTATATTCTCCTCTAACTCTTTATCACACCACATTTTTTCCTTAAATTTTGATTTGACATTTTTTTTAATAGCATCTTTATTCTGCAAAATGGTTTCTTCCATGATTCCCCAATAGTTTAGCCAAGACCAGGGATCTTTATGCCATCCTCACTTGAGTCGATGGTGGTTATGACTTGATTTTGAAGCAATTTTAGGTAGCCTATTGTCTTCCATGTTGTTTAACTTGTTCTTATACATTAGGTATCTAG
>JZKD02S1673696.1:79245-93316 GCA_000966675.3 Picea glauca | reverse complement strand
TTTTATTATTAATTCATTGGCAAGGTTATGGTAATATAAATGTAATGTTGATTTATTTTATGATAAAGTTATTGTAACTTCATTTCATTGGTAGCATACAAGGAGTAATGTGATTTGTGATTGATGTTTTAGTTGCAAGGTTATTATAACATAAGATGTGAGGTTGTTAAGATAATGATTTTGTAATTTTATGGTATATGTAACCTATAGGATGTATTGAGATTGTTAATTAATATTAGGGTTAGTACTATAATTGGAATTGTCCAAACTCATAGTTGTATGATGTCAGACTCTTTGATTTGATAAAGCTAGTCGCTCTGTATATAAGTCTGTGTGTGTGATTATTTTTGTGTAAAGAATCCAGTGTCGTATCAAGAGTCTCGGGCCCTTTAAAGGCAGGGTTTCCACTCTTGCGACACACCTCTAAGGTCATATCATTAGTCTCGGGCTCTTTAAAGGCAGATTTCCCACCATTGTGACCTCCTAACAGAGATTACTAGTTTCTGCCTGAGCAGTCGGCCAGGAGCCTATCTGACATTCTCTCTCTCCGGAGCAAAGAACTAAGATTAAATGCCCTGCTTTCCTGTGCAGAAATAGTAAAATATACTACTATGGATTCTTCCATCTGTGTTCGTATTGTACATAACACAGTTTGTCATTTAATGCTTGCAGTTACTTGTCATGCGCCTTATGTCTATGGTTGTTTAATGCTTGCAGTTACTTGTTGTGCGCCTTATGTCTTCTTGTTTTGATCATCATGGTTGTCTTGTTAGTCGTCGAGTGGCGACGTAGAGTCAAGTGTGTCTGTTCCCTTTTACATGCATGCACACACCTTAAACCAAAAAAAAAAAAAAAAAAAAATTGTACCTGTTAAAGAGTTGTGTCATAACGAGGAGGATGTCATAGCAAAGCTAATTTTTGTTGGAATTAAGAATTATTGGAACCATGATCATTCTCATGGAACCATAACGTGTCTTGGAACCATGTCTAAGTTTTTGGAACCATGTTCATCTCTTGGTACACATCATTCCACACTTAGAATTTTCTTGAATTTCTCACGAGCTCATACACATTGTGTTACAAGTCTACAATTCTAGCATCATCAGAATGAATTTGCAATCATCCTTTGTATTTATTTCCCCTCTTTCTCCACTCCTCTCATTTCTTATTTTCCAACACTTAGAAAAAAATATTCTATCTCCCTTCCCCACTTCCTCTTACCATGCTCCCTTCCCATACTTCACTTCATTTCATAACACGACGGGTTATCAGTTCATAACTCATATACCTCCCTTACCCCTTTACTCCATACTTAATTTTATTTTTGGTTTACTCTTATCAGTTGTTCGAACTTACCTTACACCCTCACCTCCTTCACTCCCCAACCCACGAACCTGACTCCTCCTTATCTTTCCTCCTCCATCGGTCAGACTTGCATGAACCTTCTCACCTCCCTCACTCCCTCAACCCATGACCCCCTAACTCTGTTTCCTACATATTCCCCCCCCCCCAGGTCATGCTACGTCACTCCCTTACTTATGACACCCTCAAATCCTCCCCCGCTCCCCCTTTCTCTTACTTAACCTATCGTCCACTTCTCCTTTCCCTTAACCATTTTACCATAACTTTTATTACACTATATCCTCAACCAATGAGATATTTCCACATGGCATTTAATTATTGGTGTATCCTCAACCAATGAGATACTTCCACGTGGAATTTAATTATTGGTGTATCCTCAACCAATGATATCATTCCACATGGAAACCCACAATTGGTTGACACATGGCAACAAACAACTTGTGATATGTGGTAGTGAAGTACTGGTTGCACATGATATGTGGTGACGAATGAGAATGTGACATGTGGTGGTTGTGATAACTTATCATACAGAGACATGTGGAGACATGTGTAAGCTGACTCATCACCATTAGGCGTTAACTAGGCATGGGCAAAGGATTATTTGTGATGACTTATCATTTAGAGACACATGGAGACATGTGGAAGCTGACTCATCACCACTGGGCGTTGACTAGGCATGGGTAGAGAATCACTGGTTGGTCAAAATATTAATTAATTAATTAATTTCCTAAGGGGTCCAATTCTCAAATCTCCATAGTTTTCTTTTGTTTCTTACGAAGTGTATATTACACTTTTTAATATATACACTAGAGAATTCAAAAATACCATGCATGTGGGATAAGTATTTTAACAAAATTTGAATTTCTTAAGGGAATGGACAAAATTTGAATCGAGGGCCCAGATTGACCCATTAAAATGATCGATGGCTACTGAGCCTCAATGTTTTGGAGGTCATATCATGAGATTCGGGAGTCGGAATTGCATAAAATTTAACTCATTGAAAATTTATTTCAACGAGGAAGATGATGGAATAGGTATTGAGAGATTAAATTGATCATGTTTTTCTCAGAAATTGAAAGAGCAGATAGCAATTTTTGTATTCCTTGATCATAAATCTGCTTGACACCTCAACTTCACGAGCTCATATATTTAAATATAGGAACCAAAATAGCACCCAGGAGGACTCCTTGAAAATATAAGATGATGAATATCACATAGAAATTTGTTTCCATTGCTGAAAATTTGAATATCATATCCAAAAAATTAAAACACAATCCTCTCTTTAAAGGGTCAATTGATTAAAAAATTTCAAAATAAACGTTTAATTAAAAACTTTTATGAAAGATGAAAAAGGGACCACTTCAAAATGTGGATATTAATTATGTGAATTAATTAATGATACTTAATTTAGGAATTAATTAAAGTGATCTCTCCAAGAAATAAAAATCCCTAACCACCTCAAGGATTTAGAAGACACGGTTTTAAAAAGAAATAAAGGATTCATCAAAAGGGTTAGAAGGAGGTAGTTACAAGATGAGAATAGAATGGATTACACATCAATATGCAGTGAAGGTTCTGATAAAGGAACAAATATCTCCATATTCTCCATTATTTTTCTTCTTCTACACCATTTTCTTAAGACCTTTTGTTTGTATTTCTCAACTGAGCATAAGATTGATTTCTTGAGTGTTCTCTTGTATTCTTCAAATAATTTTTTTATATGATCATGGAGTATTCACATCCATGTATGTGACTTCCAGATGTAAGCTAGGATTTCTATTGAATTCATTGAGATTTAGTCTTGTGTTCGATAAGCTTCATTTCTGAATATTTAGTCAATTGGTTTGTTGATATGTTTTGTAATGAAGAATATATTTCATGAATAAAAATCCCAAAGAATTAATTTGGGGCATGACTTCAATGGATTCTCAGATCTTGATATTTTTTTAGTGTGATATGTTTGAAGTATGCTTATCAAATTCACTTATGTTATAATTTCCATACTCTTTTAAAATTCTTTGAATGGTCAAAACAATTTCCTCCTATTTCTCAAGAGAACATATGAAGGTATTTTTATCTGTATGTGATTAAGAAGGTTGCACATATGATGTTGAGCATAAATATATCCTAATATTGAAGTCTTACTTCAATATTTGTATTGTTAAAATATTTGTGTTTCACTTAAATATCAGATCAGGTTATTGAAGAACCATTTCATGCACAAATCCAAGCAATATAGATTTGGGGTTTGTTTTCTAGCATTCTCCCTAATACAAGATATTTAAGATATATATTTTATCCATAGAGGAGTACCACCTCTATAAAAACATAGGGGGATTCGTATTCTCGTGAGGTTTTTGTTTTGATCTTAACCAATTCAAACATCAACATTTTTTGTGACCATACTAGGGAGTGATTTGTTTTCCAGAAATATGATACTTTTTAGAATAAGATATTATTGGAAGACTAGATGTTGTATGGTTGAAGTTTTGAAAGAAGACCAAGAGAAATATCCATAATGAAATGGGTTCTTGAAAACCTTTTTCAAAGATCATTAAATGGCCTTAAATATATTTTGTTGAAATTTCAATCACAAATCAGCTGTGATAGGTTTTATAAAAGCGGAGAATTATCCAAGATTTGGGAGGGTGATCTCCTTGGTGACTCCATCCTTGAAACTTTAGATTTTAAAGAAACATGTCCTGGTGACTTCACTGAAAAGAATCCATAGTTTCAAGAAGATCAATATGAATATTCCTATGAGGAATTTCTTTCATGTTTTGAATATGTTTTTCCCTCTCCACTAGGATTAGAAAAACTTGTTCAAGATACAATAAAGGGAGAGGGTATCCAAAGAAAGAAATGTTTGCATATAGTTCCACTCAATTTGCAAGGACAAGTTCATCCCTTTCCAGATATTTCTATGGAAAAATTTCCCATATTCTTCAGGAATACTTCAGAGGATGTAGAGAAACATTTGATTAAGTTTGACAATGCTTGTGAAATTTTTAATGTGGCAAAAAATGATATTGCATGTCGCATTTTCATCTTAACTCTAAAGGAAAATGATAGTGAATGGTTTTATTCATTACTTCCTGGAACTATCACTAGATGGGATGTACTAGAAAATATATTCATGGCGAAATATGTTCCAAGAAAATATGCATATTCTTTTTTCTTGAAGTTGGTTGAAATTCATATGAACGAGGAAGAGACAGTCAAATATTTTACTTTCAAGTTCATGAAAGTTCTTATGAGATTACTCAAGAAATGTTTCCAAACAATGTCATCATTTTCATTTTTTATGAATATGCTTTGGCCGTGAATCTGAAATTTTTATTGAAGCCAGAGGGAAAATGCAACTAGAAAGAGTTAATGCAGTGAGCTCAAGTTATTGAAAGATATTTTTTTGAAACCGATGCTAATATATTAAAATCCCCAATATATTTTCAAGACAATAGAGAAATGGACTTAGAAGAAAATTTTGATGAAATAAATGAAATGTTTTTAAGTCATGTTTTTGAAATTGAAAATGAGAACTATAATTTTTCAATTCAAGAAAAAGATCATCCTCTACACGCTCCGTTGGAAGGGAATTTCAACCTTTCATGTGCTCTATTTGAGAGTAATGACCAAAATGAGTTCAAATATAAACACAAAGATTTAATTCAATGTGATCATGATGAAAATGTTATAGTGGATTCTCAAATAGCAGAGCCAGTTTACATCAAGCCACAAGAACAATGTTTAAATTGGATGAACATAAATATTGGTAAGAGTCATAATTTTATATCAGGATTTTATGATGTTGATTTCTCATCTGAAACGGACTTTGATAAAGAAGATATCTTCCAAGCATCAAAAGAAGGGAATTTTCAACAAAAGGATCCATGGGTGATATGTTTTATTTCTAAATATTGTGAAGTTGTTGATGAACAACAAGAGACAAGCTTACAGTTCCCAACAAATTTTCAACAGCAATTCATCATTGCAACATCACCATGGAAGAATTATCATTATACTAAGAAGGAATTATTTCAATACGTTGTTGATGAAATATAAATCTTGGATGCGAACAGTGATAAGGAGAGAGATGAAAGAATGTTAAAATTGGAAATTCCTTGTCTAATAAAAGATAGAATCACTCTTGAGGAACCAAAAGTTGATTTAATTGAATCAAGGTTTCATGGCATTGTTGGACAAACAATTCAATCATATTTTGAGTGCATCTGGTTTAGTTTTTCTCCAACACACATTGGGCATTCCCCTGACTCTCTGGTACAATCCCCAATATGTTCTTTAACTTTGGAGTTCATTCCAAAAATCGGATGGATGCTTCAATGGCTCCATTGTAAATATACATACACCTAAAAGTGTCCCTTTATTCCAATTAAGATAGGGTGGGTATATCATGTATGGATATAGTTTGCTTCTTTAGTTAAATTTTTGCATAATAAAGCAGTTGATAAGTACAGACAATATTTGAAGGTAAATCCATGGAAAAAGAATCACAAGAATCCATTTTGAAGGATGACTCCATATCCCAATGCATAAGGTGGTTGGTATTCATATTACAGCAACCCATAGGGGGTCACAGTCCCACAGTTGGAGCCAGTTGTTTATAAAAATTTGGTCACTTATATTTTCTCACTCCTGGAATAATAATAAAAAATGATATCAAAAGAAGAAAAATTTGAATGATTATAATTTCATTGTGGATCCCTCAGTATCAACTTCATCACGCATTTCACAGATTCAAAATCTGAGTTTGTATGCTCAAGATATCCAGGTTTATGTCTAACTAGTAAAAAATGTTCTTCCTCAATATGCGGCAAAGCTAATTTTTCTTGGAATTAAGAATTCTTGAAACCATGATCATTCTCATAGAACCATGTCGTGTCTTGGAACCATTTCTAATTTTTTGGAACCATGTTCATCTCTTGGTACACATCATTCCACACTTAGAATTTTCTTGAATTTATCGCAGGCTCATACACATTGTTTTACAAGTCTAAAATTATGACATCATCATAATACATTTGCAATCACTCGATGTATATCTTTCCCCTCTTTCTCAACTCCTCTCATTTCTTATTCTCCAACACTTAAAACAAAATATTCTATCTCCCTTCCCCACTTCCTCTTACCATGCTCCCTTCCCATATTTTACTTAATTTCATAACACGACAGGTTATTGGTTTCATAACCCATATACCTCCCTTACCTATTTTGATGCAGGATCATCACCGTCATCATTAAATAAGGTGTAGTGGAAGACGAATCAGTATCCAGCGCAACGCATGTTAACTAGTTTGGATTCCAAGCAGGGCACGTCACTTTAATGTTGAAAAATTTGTAATTAAAGATCCCATGAGATCTTGAAGCTATAGCCATTGTATTTTCTCCAGGAGATTTTAATTTCCTTTAATTCATGTAGGATTGCACATATTTTGAGCACTGACTCATATCTAGATTGTAATTGTTCATTTATTGTAATAAGCCTAGTGGTAGGAAGCTTTTAATTATGATATGAAAACACTAGAATAGTCTAGAGGGAAGGCTCGAGAATCCCCTTCATGTATAAATAAATGTAATCTATGCCCAAAAGAGGTTGCTAGAAAAAGATGTCGAAAGCTACTAAAGGTTGTTGAAATCCTTGTAAATATTTGTTGAAGGAATATAGAAGATGAGAATTTCTTTCAATTTCTGAGATTGCTTATCTTTGAGTAATTCGATAAATGTTATGTTATTTATCTTTGTGTTTGTGTGTGTGTGCATATAAATGGTTGGTTGAATGAACCCTTAATGTTATTATAAGTTTCAATTGTTTCTCTTTTGAAATCTCGATGCAAGGAGTACACAGTGCCAACGCAAGGATTGTGGAAGCTGAACCACCTATAGGTTCAAAAGATTAGAAGAGATAGTGTAAGTTTACATAGAGTGAGCGCAAGGAATGACCTACACTCAGAGTAGTGTAAAAGCTCAGAAGGGAGACAAAGTGCACATAATCGACACTTCATTAAGTGTTGATCAAGATCAGGAGAGGTAGTGCAAGGAGTGCGCAGGCGACTTTTTCAAAGTCCCAAGCTCAAAAGGGAAGCGCAAAGTGTGTGCTAGAATCAAAGTCATTCAAGTGACAAAGCTCAGAAGGGATAGTGAGTCTAAGGTTCCAGGGAGGGACTCAAGGAGAAGGAGCGTGGTTGTTAATTCCCCAAGTCCTTCAGACTTCACTGCTTTAGAAGACTTAAGTTGTATGTTATAAGTAAGGCATGAAGCCCCGAAGTCCCGGAGTGAATCTACATTGTAGATCACTGGGTGAGTGCGAGTCATTGGATTCTCGAGTGGTTCGTCAATTCGGCACTCCGGGATAATTTGGTCATTATTGTGTGGAGTGGAGAATTCCCTGAAGTCTTGAAGCCCATAGTCAATCATGATCATTCGTTCACGGGTAAATGTGGACCATAGTTCTCCGAGGAATTCGTCATTCGGCTATTCGAGAGAATTTTGTTGGTTGAGGTTGGAGCGGAGAAAAGTACCAAATCCCAGAAGTCTGGGGTGAACATGGACCATTGATCTGAGGACAAATGTAAAATGTCATATCTGTGGGTTCCGGTCCTTCTCTAGTTCGAGGGTTTTGGGTGCGAAGTGTTGTGTTGGTAAATCCTCTGAAACACCTGATCTAAAATGGATCCAAGAAGGACTAAAAAAAAAAGTTATCAAAATCAGACAAAACCATCTCCATTGCGTATGAATCATCCCATTGATTCTGACCATATAATGTTTTTCGTAAATGGATGTCATATGTGAAAGATATCGCATTCTGACCGATTTCCCAAACATGCAAAAAGTCAAACTAGTCAAAGTCAACAAGTCATATTGCTGACGTCAACAGTACGACATGTGATGTCATGATGACATCAGCAAGGACATGTGGGAGCACCATAAGGTGACACGTTTCACTCAGTTTTGGCGTTTTAGGGTTGAGTTGGACCAGTGCGGAATTTACACGTGGTAGTGTACGGATGACATGTGGCAGTGTGTACATGATGTGGCCCAATGATAGGCTGACACGTGGCATTATAGATGACAGGTGGTTGTACAGATGTTGACATGGCAAGGTGACTAGGTTGTATGGAAGATGACGTGGCAGGTGACTGGGTTGTACGGCGGTGACGTCGAAGTTGACTATGCATGTTAACTAGACGTTGATTGTATCGTACAAATGAATCATGGGGTGACACATGGCCCAATCAGAGGGCACCACATGGATCCCCATATTTTTCCAAGGTTGGTTGGTCCAAAAATTTTGTTGCACTCTGTGGGGATCGAACCCCTGACCTCCCAGACGACCAACGGACTAACCTCCTAGGCTAACTGTATGGTCTATGGTGTGACTTGTTATGCCATATGGCATAATATCCTTTTAAGTTGCATATGGCGGTTTTTTAGGGATAAGCCACGATCGGTGGGGGCTAGCACAAGGCCATATGGCACCCCACGCAACCAAGGGGGCTACGAACAAGGATACAACAGTTATGTGGAGCCGTTGAGGGTTAGCACCAGGGAACGTGGTGCCATATGACCAACCATCCAAGACCAGGGGCTAAAGACCAGCGTGTCATCCTAGCCCAAGGCCATATGGGAAAGTGCATGTGACCAGGAGCCCGAGAAAAGGGGGTTGCACCAAGTATTTTTCCAAATATGGGTTTTTTTACTTTATAATATGATTTTTGGGTTTTTCAGCTTTTTTTTTATGGATTTTAGCCATTATTAGGGGATTTGGAGCCTGATTTGAGGCCATATGTTGGGAGGAAGTTGGGAGGTTGATACTAACTTCACATTTATATAAACTAGGGGTTCTTAGTAGCATTAGAGAGGTTCATAATAGGAGAAATGTTGAATAATTTGAAAGCCAAAGCCATTTTTATGCAGGGAAGACATTGAGGATGGGAACTTTGCGGGCCAATTCAGAGAGCTACGCTCAACCTTTTTCAGTGCCATCAATTGTGTTGGATTATTGAAGTCGATCAGAACACAGACAGACCAATTTGTAATCATTTTGACATTTTTCTGATGAACTTCTGAAGCATTAAAGAGAAATAAGAAATCCTCACCCATTGAGACAAAGGCCTGGAGATGTAGACAATCTTGTCGAACTCCATTAACAAATTTTTTGTTATGTTTTGTTGTTCTTTGTGCTTACATTCTGATATGAATTTCTTATTATGGTTGCTATAATATCTCATTAATTTCTTATTTTTTCATCGATTCCTAATTGGTAAATGAACCCATGCTTAAAACTTAGCTAAGTCTTTAAAGATCATTTTCGAATCAAGTGGTATCAGAGCAGGTTGACGGTTGGTTTTTTAGTTTGCATGATTACCAAGGAAAATTTGAGTCATGGTGAAGGCGATCTTGTAGAAGGGGATCCAGATATTGGATCGAGAAAGAGGAATTCTCAAAGTGAGGAGATAGCATCGGAAGAAGGTATGTCTTAGAATGAGATCGATTTGCAAAAGACTTTATTCGCCATGTCTAATATGGTAAAGGTCTTATATGAGGATTACTTGGAACATAAGACGCCTTTCCAAGGGGAGTCTTCTAAAAAAAAAATGAAGAAGGAGAGGATCCTCCTAAACCGCCTCCTTCACCTCCTTCTTCTCCATCAGCTTCTTCTTCTTCAAGTACAAGTTCAAAATCCACCACAAGAAAACATTCCCATAAACATAAACAAGATATGCCTTTACTTAATCTTGATGTGAAATTTGAATTACCCATGTATGATGGTGAAGTCAATGCTGAGAGGTTTGATAACTGGGTCAAACAGATGGAAGTTTATTGCAGTGTGAAACAAATCAAGGATGAGGCAACTCAAATCAAATTTCCATTGCTTTGTCTTGCAGGCACAACACTCATCTGGTGGTAGAGTAAGTTGCAAAATGGCACACAGCAAGTTGGTAATGTATTTCCATCATGGAAAGATTTTGTTTTTTCACTTAGAAAGCAATTTTATCCTTTGGGTTATAAAGAGAAGGCTTTAATTGAATGGAAAGGTATTAAACTAAGAAAGGGACAAACAATGCAATAATACACAGATGAATTTCGTAAGATGGCATTAATGTTGAATATTCCATTACATACCCAAGAAACTCTTATGAAGTATATGGGAGGTTTACCTGCACATATTGGTAACACTGTATTTATGTTTGGACCTACTAATATTGATGAGTTTTATGTTCAAGAAACATACATTGAAGCAGGGAAAATGAGAGTTGGTGTATTAGGGGAATCATCTTCAAGGAAAGAGTACAAAAGGAAGGGGAATGGCAAGAAAGAAAAATCAGTGACAAGAAAGGAAGAGAATCTCTCTTGCAAGCATTGCAATAAAGAAGGGCATGATGATGACCATTGTTGGAAATTGCACTGAGAGAAGAGACCAAAATGGTTCAAAGAGAGGAAAGGGAGGCAAACAATTGCAACAACAACACGGCCAACAGACTTGGGATATGATTCAGGTGATGAGACTAAGATCACAGCAGTTGGTTTGACAGGTAAAATTGGTGATGGACATGATTCTAGAAAACAATCGTTTCACATAAGGGTGATAATGAAACATAATAAGATCAACACTTTGATAGATAGTGGATATCAATATAGCTTGATTTCAGAGGAAGTGGTTAAACAAATGGGATTGAAAACTAAGATGCATCATAAACCTTACTCACTTAAATGGATAAGAAACAGTCATAAATTACACATAACAGAGCAATGCACTTTAAAGTTTGCAATTTCATCAAAGTTTGTGGATGAGGTAACGTGTGATGTGGTTCCACTCAATGAATGTGGAATGTTCTTTGGAATCCCTTATTTGTATGATCGCAAATAAATCTTCCAAAGTGAACAGAATCGATATCACTCAACCAAAGAAGGAAATGAATATGTTGTACATGCGCATCACATAAAAGCAAATCAATCTCTTCAAACAATGGAACAATTAAGGAAGGCAGCTTATGCAAGAAACACACCTATAATTGTGTAGAGTAAAGCAATTGATCTTAAACATGAACATAAGATGGTTGTAGAATGGAAGTTTAATCATACTTTGCTTCAAGATAATATAATTTTTTGCAAGTACTTCAAACATATTAGCTCATTTGCAGTCATATTTTTTATGTTATTGCTATTAATGTTTTCAACATGGATGGTAGTGGCTTCAGTAAGATGTGAAAGAGTACAAGTGGCTAACAATATGCTATCACTTGTCATGGTTGTTTTGCAATTGATCTTGATGAGACAGATGCACAGGACAGAGTTCAAAGACAAAGAACAAGTGGGGTGGCCTATCCTGCACTTTATGACTGGTTAATACCCTTTTGGAGGACCAAAGGGTCTTAGTGGGGAGGCATGATCCAAAATCGATCCAGGAAAGCCTAAAAATAAAAGTTCTTGGAATTGGACGAAACTATCTCCATTGTGTCTGTCTCGTCGCGTTGATTCCGGCCATATAATTGTTTTTTCAAATGGACATCGTATGCGAAAAATATCGCGTTCTAACCGATTTCCCAAACATGCAAAAAGTCAAACTGGTCAAAGTCAACAGGACATACTATTGACGTAAATAGTACGACATGTGACGTTAGCATGACATCAGCAAGGAAACGTGGCAACACCAAGAGGTGACACGTGTCACTCATTTTTGGTGTTTTCGGGCTAATTTGGACCAGTACAGAATTGACATGTGGTAGTGTACGGATGCCACGTGGCATCCTGTACATGACATGGCCTAATGACAGGCTGACATGTGGAAGTATGGACGACAGGTGGTTGTATGGATGCTGACATGGCAAGGTGACTAGGTTGTATGAAAGTTGACATGGTAGGGTGACTGGGATGTACAAATGCTAATGTGGCAGGGTGACTAGGTTGTATGGATGTTGATGTGGCAGTTGACTAGATAGGTGACTGGGATGTATGGTGGTGATGTGGCAGTTAACTGTGCATGTTGATTTTGCGTTGACTGGACCTTGATTGTATCATATAGACACATCACGGGGCGACATGTGGCCCAATCAGAGAGCACCACGTGGCACCCTGGATTTTTCGAAGGTTGGCAGGTCCAAAACATTTGTTGCACTCTCTGCGAGGGTCGAACCCCTAACCTCTAGGGAGACCAATGGACTAACCTCATGGGCTAACCACATGGGCTATGGTGTGACTTTTTATGCCATATGGAATAATATCCTTTCAAGTTGCCTATGGAGGTTTTTTAGGGCTAAGCCTCGGTCGGTGGGGGCCAATGTAGGGCCATATGGCACCCCACGCGACCAGGGGGGCTACAAACAAGGCTACAACCTTTATGTGGAGACATGGAGGGTTAGTACCATGGCACGTGGTGTCATATGACCAGCCATCCAAGACCAGGGGCTAAAGACCAGTGTGCCAACCTAGCCCGAGGCCATATGGAAGAGCGCATGTGACCAGGAGCCCAAGAAAAGGGGGTTGCGCCTAGTATTTTGCCAAATATGGGTTTTTTGACTTTATAATATGATTTTTTGGTTTTCCAGCCTGTTTTTAATGGATTTTAGCCATTATTGGGGGATATGGAGCCCAATTTGAGGCCAGATCTTGGGAGGAATTGGGAGGTTGATACCAACTTCACATCTATATAAACTAGGGATTCTTAGTAGCATTAGAGAGGTTCAGAGCAGGAGAAATGCTGAGGAATTTGAAAGCCAAAGCCATTTTTATGCAGGGAAGCCATTGAGGAGGGGAACTTTGTGGGATAATTCTGGGAGCTATGCTCAACCTTTTTCAGTGTTGTCAGTTGTGTTGGATTCTTGAGGTTGAGAAGAACATAGCCATACCATTTTGTAATCCTTTTGACACTTTGATGATGTACTTTGGGATAATTGAAGAGAAATAAGAAATCTTCACCCACTGAGACAAAGGCTTAGAGACGTAGGCAATCTTGTTGAACTTCGTTAACAACTTTATTGTTATGGTTTGTTGTTATTTATGCTTACATTATGATCTCCATTTCTTATTATGGTTTCTACAATATCTCATTAATTTCTTATTCTTTCATCAATTCCTAATTGGTAAATGTGTTGATTAAGGTTGGTTGTCATTGATGTCAACCCTTGAAGAAATCCCCATAGCACAAAGGTTTGGGTAATGGACCCAATATTGTTTGATATAAATATGAATCATTATTTTTTTGTCATGGTTGATAAGAAGTAAATATGGATGAACTCCAAAGTGGTCCCCTTATGGTGAAAGCCCTCACAGGAAGATGCTTTGCGGAGTAAGAGAACCCATGCTTAAGTGTGGAAGAATGAGATGAAGGACAGTGAATTTTTTAGGGAAACTATCCTAGATGGATAGTTCTTGTCATGCCATTTCTGGTGGTATGTATAACATCACATAACTCCTCACGGTTAGAGATTTATGACCATGTGAAGTTGGAGAACCCAGGTTTGGGTAATGGACCCAAGTTTGTTTGATGGATAACGGTATGATTTTTGCTATATTTGAAGGTAATAATATTCTATATGGATAGTACATGTCATTCCATTTCTTTTGGTATGTGGAAAGTCACATAAATCCTCACGGTTTGAGAGTTGTGGCCTTACGAAGTTGGAGGACCCTCATATGTCATCTAGAAGCCCCAAAAGGTCAAAGTAGTCAAAGTGGTTTAAGAGATTTTAAA
>JZKD02S1673696.1:38488-67680 GCA_000966675.3 Picea glauca | reverse complement strand
GTCTTCTAGGGTTATTAGCCAACTCATTAGGGTTTCTTCTTGCTTCCCGGAGTATTCTATCCTCGTCAGGTTTACACGTGGAGGTAAATACCTCCCACAGCTACCATAATATCAATACTCCCTCCTAGCTAGGGAAGTATTACAGGTAATGGTCATGAGCACAAAAACATACCATTCACTCGGTAGCATCAACATCATGACTAGATCATGAGCACCATCATCATCATCAGTGTCATTAGTTGCATCATCTCTCGAAACCATACTCTATCTGAGTAATCATACATGATGCTCACTCCACAGAGTGATACAAGAGCCATTCTTCTAATCTAGAAGAGTAAATGCTCTGGACCATTTTCCATCTGGGAAATCTCTGTCCTTTGATTATCCATCTAACTGATAATCATTTCCAAAACTGCTGATAGTCTTCAAGGCAATCTAAACAAAATAGAATGCAATTGTGTCTATCCATAGTTGTACATAACTACAATCTAGTGGTACACTACCACACCAAGTAGAAAACAAGTACTTTATCAATAACGTATAGTCATTAATAGTGGAACACATCCACCACAGTAGTATACATCTACTTTCATACATTCTTCATAAAAATCATCTGATATCAACCTGCACAGAAACAATGTTATGATATAAACTAAATCATCTGGGCCAATATTTCACTCACATCTATGAGATCTGAAAGAATATCTACCCTTAGAGTAGAACAATGAGATATCCAGACTATTCTTCTCAAGCAAGGAAGAATAATTATCATGTCTTCTGAACCTGGACCATTCCCCACCCTGGGCCATTCTTCCTACACTAATCAAAGTGCACCCTGGAGAGAATGTATAAACCCTAAGGAATGCCTATCCCTGATTGTTGAGCATGGACCATTACCCACCCTGGGCCATTCTTCCTACACTAATCAAAGTGCACCCTGGAGAGAATGTATAAACCCTAAGGAATGATTGTCTGGACCATTTCCTCTGTTAACCACGAGAGGAAAATATTGTCATGTACCAACCTCCAAAATGGACCATTCCTCATGTTAACCACAATGAGAAATCATTGTCTGGCGAGGCGGGCCAGTCTTCTTGAGTAACCCTCAAGAAGAGAGACTGCCCTAGACCACTCCCCATGTTAACCACAATGGGAATTCGTTGTCTATGATACATCAGAAATCTGGACCATTTCTCATGTTAACCACAATGGGAAATCGTTGTCCGTCAAAAATCTTAATCCACTTTCCAAACTGGAAAGAATCTGCTTTTCTTGGACCATTTCTTCAAACTGAAAAATGATTGTCCATCAATTAATAATACATCAGTGCTTCCTCCCAACCTGGGATTCATCTCTTCCTTTTTCAATAAGGAAGTCATCTCCACGAGCTCCAGCTTGAGTACGCAAACTCTTTCATCTTGAACAAAAGTTTCATCAAAATGTCTGCTTATCTGCTCATCTGTGGAGATATGTATTGGAGAACCACTTTCTTCTTTCTGGACTTCGTCACAGATAATGTAATGCTTGATTTCAAATGTACTTCGGTCTGGAACACTAGTCTTCTTTGAAGGCTTCATGTAGCTCTAATCAATAAAGTATATCATTGTTTGGAAAACTGGAACATATCCATGTGGCACTTCTTATGTCATCATGAGACTTGATCTTCTGAGTAATCATCTTGATATAATATCTCCATTATAGAGAATCTTCGCCACGCTTAAGCTGTGCACTGGAAGTTATCTTCTTCCATCTTCGTATAAGGGTCTCTTTCTGGTATATGCTCTTTATTCAATTTCTCTGGAGAACATTCTTTGCATTTATCTAATGTAGAACTCCAACCCATAGATGATATAATGACTCATGTAGAGGTATGTCTGGTTTATCAGAACGAGTAATCTTCATAGTCTTCTCCCTCCATCTGGGAGAACCTCTAGTTCTGGATCTTGCAATGCTTTCATTCATAAGTCTTCCATACATTGTTTTTCATCACAACTTTTAGTTCTGCTTGATTGCTTTCATATCAAGCTGGTAATCTTGTGATTCTCGATACAATGACTGGTTGTTCTGGCTTCTCTTTCTTTCTTGGAATCTTCATGTTCTTTCTGATGTTTTTCTTTAGCTCTTGGGTCCATGGAGTTTCTTATAGATTCCATGCCCTAAATATTCCATTTCTTTCTTTCATCATAGGATCATGGATGTGGATGGACAACTAGGGATACTTTAAAGCTTCTCTTCGAAGAAGTCTTCTTCTGTGGTTGAACTGAACACGTACTGTCTTTCATGGATGCTACCATGGATATATACTTCATCATCTTCAATGGATCATAGGATTAGCTCCCTCCTAATCCTTGCTTCATGTATGAGTGCATATAATCTGCTCCCTCCGTCTAACAGAGTCCACACTTACGTCTACATCTTTATTGTCTTCTACAATATAATTGGCTCTTTTTGTCTAACAGAGTCCACGCTTACGTCTTGTTGTCTTCTACAAAACATCATAAGTATTTCTCCAATTTCCTCTTGATTGCTGACTTCTTTCTATCTTTGCTTCTTCTAAGTCTCTTCGTGATTGATTCAGCTTATCTTGCAATAGCTTCCACATGATTTGTTTGACGTATTTCATCCTTTCATGTGTATTATATAATGATATTGATCCTTATCTTTTTGTTATTCCATAGGCATAGTTCTTCTTGGAACACATTATCTTCCAAGAGATAGATATACAATATATGTACAGAGACGATACAAACAAGATATGTACAAGAAATAAGAAGAGTATTGTTACCTTAAGAAGAAGAAGTCTCTTGCATCCTTCTTAGTCTTCTTTGTAGGTTCCTTTTCTTCGGCAGCTGATGCTTCGTGTTTCTCCTTCCTTTTCTTTAGCTCGGGACAATGATTCTTGTAGTGACCATACTTTCAACAGTTGAAGCATTGTACTTCTAAAATATCTTTCTCTTGATTTGGCTTCCTCCTTGAACCAAACTTCCTTTTGTTCCTAAAATTCTTGAATCTTTCTATGAAGGCTTGATCATCGTTCTTATTTTGAGGTTTCTCTTTTGGACTGATCCTAGATTCTTCTTGAGCATAGCAAGTCCAAAGTTCTTCAAATGTAGGATACTCCTTCCTTGTGTTCATGCTTGCGGAAAATGCATCCCACGTCTTGGGAAGACCATTGAGTACTATGTTTACCAATTCCTTCTCTAAAATGATCTCTTCAATAGCTTGTAGTTGATCTCTTAACTAAGAGATTCTCACAAAGTATGATGTTATGTTGTCATCATCATTCATCTTCATGTCACGGAGCTCATTCTTCAGACTCATTATTTGTCCAATGTTTCTGACTGAGAAGAGGTTTGTTAGGGAAATCATACATCTTCTCTGATGATTCAAGATGGGAGATGTAGGGTATCAAGTGGTATTTTATAGATTCCACTATGATACTCATGGCATTGATGTCACCATCTTTGAACTTCTCCATAACTGCAATGTTTTGCGGTTCCTTCTCTTTTCCTTCTTCAAACTCTGGTTCCATGATCTTTCCTTTCATGATATCCAACACTTTATTCTTGGCAAGGATGAGGTCAATCCTTGTCTTCCATGCTCTAGAGTTAGAGGCTCCATATAACTTGTTCTCTGACTTCATAGAATAAGTCATGGTTGCTTTGAATTTGGTCAAACCCTAGATTTGACCAAAAACTCAAACTTGACGTCTTGGCTTGCTGAGAGTATCAGAAGATGTGTTAGGCTAGGGCACACTGATTTATCCAGAGATTAGGTCAATCCCTTCACTTAAGGTGCCTCAAAGAGAGGATTAGGTTTTTTGCAACTGCACCTGCTAGTAACCCTAGCAGCAGTGCTATGGTGACTGCTCCAGCTAGAAACCCTAGCAGCAGTTCTTCAACGAGCTCAATATCCTTACGTTTATGTTTCCTTCCAGCGGTTAGACTAAATGAAGGAGGTGTGGGCCTATAACCTGTTAGAATATGATGGATGTGCTCGTTTTACCATTGACAATTCTCTATTGTCACCTGACCATAGGTCCAAGCCACCCTTCGAGCACCTTAACCTTAACAGAGAATCACTCCGGAAGAAAACCCTAGGCTAGATAGCCAAACAAAGGGTAGCACACCTTTCCCCAAGGATAGCACACCAACAAGAGATAATCATATGTTCCAAACCCTAGACAAGAGATAGTCCAAGCCAAACGTGATCTTCTAGCTATAGCAGTTGCAATGGCAGCTCTCCTCAAACCTGCGCACAAGACTAGGCACTGCAGTGCACACAAGTTGTTGCTCTGCAATTCTAAAACAGCCTACCAGAATGAGAACTGGTCTCCTGTATTTATACTAATTCTGGCTAACTGCCTGGGCTGACTTCTCATTCTGGGTATCTGTTTGTTCAATATATATTATTATTATTGGTCGACTTCTTCTCTTGGAGGCTAAAAACCTAATATAAATTATCTTCTTGAGCCGACATGTCTTCTAGGGTTATTAGCCAACTCATTAGGGTTTCTTTTTGCTTCCCATAGTATTCTATCCTCATCAGGTTTACACATGGAGGTAAATACCTCCCGCAGCTACCATAATATCAATAGCATGTACTTCTAAAAGTGAAGCCCAAGAAAATTTCATTGAAATTGGGTAGTTGTACAAAGTTGGTAGCTAGATTCTATTGTCCATTTGAAATATTGGACAGAATAGGGCCAGTTGCATACATGCTTGCATGTCCTGCTTCCATGAATGTGCATAATGTATTTCATGTCTCTTTGCTAAAGAAATGTGTACATTATCCTAACCATGTTATTTATTAGCATCTGATTCAAGTAGAGACAGAGGGAGACTTTCAGGTCCAACCAGTGCAGATATTGGACAAAAAGGTCAAAATACTCTGGAATCGATTTATAGAGATGGTAAAATTTTAGTGGACCTGTTATGGTTCTGAAGATTCTACCTAAGAGCATGAAGATGCCATGTGGGTAGAGTACCGGTAGCTTTTTAAATAAATTTTGATATTTTGATCTCTATTCTGTATATGCACTGAGGATAGTGCCAAAATAAGGGGGAGGGGATGTAACACCCTAGTTTTTGAGCCCCATGTTAAATAATGTATTTTTTTAATTGTCAAGAGGCTAAAGATCCCAAACAATCAAAATATTCTAGTGTGCCTAAGAAATTTAATGGTTTGATCATTATTAATGATAATCACATTGTTGGTTGCTAGACGGACAAGGACTAGAGTTATAGGGGGCTATGATTCCACAAGAGAGGGGGATTGAGGGGCTAAATGTTTATTTTGTATTTTGATTACCCTTTTTTCTAAGGGAGGGGATCAGTTACATGAACTTCTTTGGGGGAGGCCAAGAGGTTCTTGATTCCCCACGAATTACTTAAACCTGCCCCTGGTCTGTTGGGGGGTTCACTCGTTCACTCGTTCACTTTCTCATTGGTTCATTGGTTCACTCACTTACTTACTCGTTAATTCATTAAATTCTTACCTGTCACTCATTCATCATTCATCATCCGTGTCTTGGCTTGGGGAAATGGAAACGAAATACTGAAGAGTATCCATGGTATTTTTGGTTGAAGAGGTTGTTGGTGTAATCCATCCATGACTTGAGGCATGCATGTTCGAGATGTTTTGGCCTATGTCCAGCTTTGTTCACAGTTACGAGACCTGAGAGTTCCAACATGGAGATTCTGGACCAGTTGCGTTGAATCCCTACAAGGAGAAGGACTGCCTGAGGGACTGTGTGGCAGAGAAGGGTGGGGGTCCATTCTCTTGGTTGGTGCAGTCTGGGTAGAAGATATTTGGGTACTTGGATTGTTGTGAGTGTTGGGAAAGCCTGTGAGAGCTTGAGCGTTGACTGGTTTGGGAATCCAAGTAACACTCTGGAACCTTCCTTGTGGATTCATAGCCCTGACTCGGGGGTGACACTACTATTGATATTTGGAACAATAGTGTCTATGGTTGGGTAGAACATCCTTGGTCTGCAACCAGTTGGTGTCTTATTTTATAAAGATAAGTTCTCTATGTTATGGTATTATTTACCTGTATATGAATGTAATCCGTTGTGTATTTATTTATCGTTTAATCAAATATTTAGAATATGCATGCTTGTTGGTTGTTGTTGTGCATGTCATTAGATATTTTCTTTTATCCATCCTTAATAATTTAAAAATGCATCGATAAAAGAAAGAGGTCCAAGGGTGGGCTTGAAGGTAGTGTACCCCGGCATGTGAGTTGCAGGGTATGCTACAGATTGGTATCAAAGATTTAGGTTGAAATACTAGGCCAGTATGGGTCAAGTCTGTTGGTCAGAGTCTTGTGGTTGAGATCGAATTCTGACCTTGAAGTTGAAAAGCTCAGGAGGAATGGCGTTACCAAATCTACGCAAGAGATATAACGTCAGAGATCCTTTGTAAGGGTTCGAAGGATCGTGACTGTCCCCTTCGAATTCGGGAGCAATCACCACTATGGGATCAAGAGAGGTATGGATCATTGGATCGGAGGGCCGATGAGTAGGAGTCGTTCGATGAAGGAAAAACCATAAGTTGGGAAAGGTTAATTCTCAGTCATCAGATCTAAATTGTTGATCATCTATCATCGATCAAGGCCAAGCATGAAGGGTAATACTTCGTAACTTCATCGCTTCGGCAATATTGGTAGGCATGCAAATCTTGAATTGTCAAAGGGTGGAGTCTTGAAGTCTCGTCGACTCTTAGATGGAGTGGTGGATTTCGGGAGTGTTTAGGACCGTCATATCTAGCAAGTATTCGAGAGTATGGGGGTCTTCTCGAGCGAGAAACCCCGAAGCCAAAGCCAGAGTTAATCGCAGTTGTTGGTTGTGCTAGGAGTGTGAGTCATCGATTTCAGTTTGACGTTCGGCTATCCGGGAGGTAGCAGGTGTTTGAATCGGGAAACTTTTGAAGCCTGAAGTCCCAATTTCCGGAGTTCATCCGAACCGTTCATCAAAAGGGACATGTGTCAGCAGATTGGCCAGTTCGATAATTCGACATTTGGGAGAATTAGAGTGTGCTAGTGTGGAAACTCTCGAAGCCCAAGGTTCCGAAGCCTGAAGAGTAGAAGTGGTGGGGCATGATGACATCACATGGAGGTGATGTAGACCCCATAATGCAAGTGTAAAATTTTCTCAAGCCTGAAATTATGAAGTGATGTGGCTCATGGACGTCACCTAGGATGGCGTGGACACATGGGATGTGTGCCACATGTCAGTGAGTTTTGAACCTGTGTGATGTGAGTGGGAAATCCTGCTTACGGACTTAGCATTTAAGGGCTCTAATCATGCATGCATAAAATGACCATTTAAAGGCCTCTACTTTTTCCTATTCTCCCAACACAAAACCCCACATTCATGCAATACAAAGGTGCAAACAAGATTAGGTAACTCTACCTTAAATCATTCATTTGATGTCGATCCCTTCGCTTTCACTCGCTCCTTGACTACAAGACTCCTTCCAAATATGACCTGCATTCACACATGGACAAACAAAGAGCTGCAAACATGCATTTCATATACTAATTGTTGGGTTAGATGTGACAATATCATGAAATAAATACACAATTTGAACACATGATATGGTGGGCCGAATAAAGTATTCCTTTTTGTATTAATTTTCACTAGATTAAACTTACAATATGTAGTCGGCACTGCTCCTCGAACCTGGTCCTGGGCTCCTCTTCACAATGCACCAACTACTCAACCTCACAATACAATTGTGGGAAATTGGGGCAAAGGGGGGATAAATTTGGGCAGAGTTTCTATGCTCTTCTTATTCCTCTTTCAAATGGGACCCATACCCCTTATTTTATAGGTAGTTATCCAGTTGAATGACTGGCCATAGGAAGTCAAACAGTTTTAGCAATTTCCTGAAACTTTGTTTCCCGTCTGCAAATTTCCATTTTTCGTGTTTTTTTCAATATACACGAGTTGTAGAAGGCTTTCAGGCGTATGGATGTGTGCATACGTGAGCTGTATAAGGCTAGGGTGCATGTGTCTCAAAAAAGAGGGATTTTTAGAAGAGCTTGGCTCAAGAAATTGGCAAATAGTAGGGCCCGAGGCCAGGTATGCAAGCTGGGTGAAAATTAGGCTTATAACAGATGCCCCCTAAAGTGTGAGGTCAGAAGATCATATGATGGCCAAAATAATTTACCAATATTTATCAACGTGCCAAGTGAGTGAGCCCAGGGACTAGTATTCGGGAGATGCCATCTGCAAAATAACATTTTGTCTCTCTGAGGCGAGCATACCCATGCTCGGGATAAAAAATGAAAATCGTGACTATCAATCAAATACATTGAAAATGCATGTCATATAACTATACAAAGTGTAGCCGCGAGCAATACACAACGGATCTACATCTCAAAATCAAAATATATACATGTATAGTATCCATATTCAATAAGCTAAGTGTCGTCTGATGGATGGATATGATGTTTTCAGAGCTCGAGCAACAACTTCAAGATCTTCAAAACTCAGGTAAGAGTGTAATGTGAGTGTACGACTTCATTACCCAGAGGTACTTGAAATATCGTCGTGAATAGACAAGAGGATCTCGGTGATTAGGCAGAGAACTTCATTGATTTTGAACAAAGATTTTGATTGGTGTTTTAGGATGGTCGGGCATGAGGACAAGAGACAAACTGCAGAAAGGCCGACACGAGCTTGGTGAAAACTTCCCTTGGACAATAGCACGACAAATGATGAGACTCAGGCAGCATGATATTGACATAAGTTGACGATGTAGGAGGCAACGCCACATATTGTAAGTTTACTCTTGTGAAGAGGTGCCCAGGACCATGTTCTAGGAGCAGTGTCAGCCACATATTGTAAGTTTACTCTTGTGAAGAGGAGCCCAAGACCAGTTTCGAGGAGCAGTACCGGCCACATATTGTAAGTTTACTCTTTTGAAGATTAATACAAAAAGGGATACTGCATTCACACATGGAAAAGCAGAGAGCTGCAAACATGCATTTCATATACTAATTGTTGGGTTAGATGTGACAATATCATGAAATAAATACACAATTTCAACACATGATATGGTGGGCTGAAAAAATTATTCCTTTTTGTATTAATCTTCACAAGAGTAAACTTACAATATGTGGCTGGCACTGCTCGAACCTAGTCCTGGGCTCCTCTTCACAATACGCCAACTACTCAACCTCACAATACAATTGGGGGAAATTGGGGAAAAGGGGGGATAAATTTGGGAAAAGTTTATATGCTCTTATTATTCCTCTTTCAAATGGGACCCCTACCCCTTATTTTATAGGTAGTTATCTGGTTGAATGACTGGCCATAGGCAGTCAAACGGTTTTAGCAATTTCCTGAAAATCTGTTTCTCGTCTGCAACTTTCCATTTTTCGTGCTTTTGTCAATATACGAGGGTTGTAGAAGGCCTGCATGCGTATTGATGTGTGAATACGTAGGCTCTAGAAGGCCAGGGTGCATGTGGCTAAAAAAAGAGGGCTTTTTAGAAGAGCTTGGCTCAAGAAATTGGAAAATAGTAGGGCTTGAGGCCAGGTATGCAGGCTGGTGCAAATTAGGCTATTAACAGATGCCCCCTAAAGTGTGAGGTCAGAAGAGCATCTGATGGCCAAAATACTTTATGTGCCAAGTGAGTGAGCCCAGGGACCAATATTTGAGAAATGCCATCTGCAAAATAACATTTTGTCTCTCCGAGGCGGGCATACCCATGCTCGGGATAAAAATAAAAATAAAATCATGGTTGCCAATCAAATACACTCCAGATCCATGTCATATAACTATATAAAGTGTAGTCGTGAGCAATACACAGTGGATCTACATCTCAAAATCAAAAGATATACATGTATAGTATCCATCTTCAAGAAGCTAAGTGTCTTTCGATGGCTAGAGGTGATGCTTTCAGAGCTCGAGCAACAACTTCAAGATATTCAAAACTCGGGTAAGAGTGTAATGTGAGTGTACGACTTTATTACCCAGAGGTCTTCGATAGCTCTTCGTGAATAGACAAGAGGATCTTGGTGATCATGCAAAGAACTTCATTGATTTTGAACAAGGATTTTGATTGGTGTTTTAGGATGGTCAGGCATGAGGACAAGAGACAAACTGCATAAAGGCTGACACGAGCTTGGTAAAAACTTCCCTTGGATAGTAGCACAAAAAATTATGAGACTCAGGCAGCATGATATTGACATAATTTGACGATGCAGGAGGCAACGCCAACTCTCCATATGTTCGGAGGAATAACCAAATGGAGGAGGACACGGCTCTATGAGAACAGCTTCCTAAGGTCATACTATATCCTAGATCTTTGACGAACAAATGGAAATATGTGCTTTGTCCAAGGGAGACTCCTTGTGCTGCCAACAAAAAGAAAATACTTTTCCCTTCCTCTTTTTGGGGTATATTTGATTTTTTTTGTCTTTTTTTCAATATTTTGAAAAGATTTGAAAAAGAATAAAAGAATGTTACGTTACAAAGGAGGAACGAGTGTCGCTAACATACTAGTTCCAGGCACAAGGAACACATTGATGCTCAGAGCAAGGGGACATATGCTGAAAGGGGACACTCAGAAAAAACCTCCATGGGTCAAGGTGTCAAGTCACAGGGGCAAAGGGCTACAAGGCTTGCATATAAGGCATGCTTTATATGGTTCAGCTGAGAGCAACATGGAGCTAGATTTAGGCCAAATACGGAGGAATGCAAGTGTGATTAATAAGACACAATAATAACGTCCTTCAATGTATTTTTAACGATCCCATAGAAAGCAGGCTCGGCGGTTCTTCATGTTTAGAGAGTATGAAAAAGCATAAAAGAGGACTCCACTGGGGTACATTTTTTGAAAATAGTCAAGTCGGTTCGAAAAAGAGGGTAAATTAGCACCGAAAAGACGACTATTCAAAATCATTTTAATGAGTGTGACAAAGAAAAGATCACTCGGCAATATTTTCATTTTTAGGGAGTCTGAAAAGAGCTTAACTATGGACTCTGTAAAGGTTGTTCTTCTTGGCCATTTTAACGAGTGTGAAGAAACAAGGTCACTCGACGATATTTTCAATTTTAGGGAGTCTGAAAATAGCTTAACTATGGACTCCGTAAAGGTTATTCTTCTTGTCCATTTTAACAAGTGTGAAAGAATAAGGTCACTCGATGATCTTTTCAATTTTAGGGAGTCTGAAAAGAGCTTAACTATGGACTCTGTGGGGGTTCCTTTTTCATAAATTTAGTCCCTCGGGCTCGAAAAAGGGTTAAAATCATACCTGAGGATACTCTTCTAGGGAATTGAAGATCCTAGAGTATACCTTTGTTCGTGCAGTTGACCATCCGGACCGAAAAAGGGGTAAACTACCATCGGACAGACATGACTTCAAATTTCAGTTTAACGAGCGTGAAGGTCAACAAGATCGCTCAGAAATATTTTCATGTTTAGAGGTTCTGAAATGGGCTTAAAAGAAGACCCGTGGAGGCTATGACTCATGTATGAAACTAGTTCAGGTAGAGCCTGCTGCTAGGCTTGGACCAAGAGTCTCTTCTATAGTCAACTTGGAAATTCTCCCAAAAGGGAAGAAAACACAAACCACGGTGTAAGTCCTCCCATGGTATAGAAACCATAGTCATGGCTTCAAGGATAGCCTCATCTGAAGGCAATTCAAAATCTGAGAAATCATGCAAATGAGGGTCGACAGTCCCAAAGCGTGAAGTAAACTAACCATACTCCATATGACAATGGAGGTTCTGGCCAGAACTGGCAGAGTCTATTAGTGAATAATCACAAGCACGAGGGCTTGAGGATCTACAAACAACGAGATCAAACTCAGAAGGATACTCAAGCTCACTTGGACCAAGAGAGGGAAGCAAGGGATCCCATTCCCCCATTGGATAAACTAATGGATCAATTGTCGATTCCAAGTCTTGAGAAGGGAAACATGATTGCACAGGTTCCTTCTCAGAAGCAATTGAACACCGAGGATAAGATGCCACATAATTAACCTGTGGCGGGGTGGAGTCTACACGAACACTAGGAACATATAAAGGGGCAGCCTGAAATAACATTGAATTAGGATGGTGATTATCATATGCTAGCTGGTCAATAGTGACAATGCTTCCATTGTGAGGGAAATGCATCAGCCGGAAGAGTGTAGATACCACAGTGTTCATAGAATATACATAATCATGCTCGAGAAGCATATTGAAATATAACGGGCCTTACACCACTATAACATCAACAAGGATAGTCTTCCCACCTAACAAGATAGGTAACTGAGGAAGAACCCCCAAATATTCACTAGGACGTCTGTCAAAAGCCAACAGTTCATGCGAAGAATACAAAATCTCGGGAGATCCCAAGACTTTCCAAACTGAGTAGGATAAAATACTTGCAGAGGCTCCATCATCCACAATACATCAATAAATGTTTGTTGAATTAACTTCAACCCTTATTTGAAAAGGTACAGAAGACGAAATATGAGGCTCAACAAGATCATTCCAATCAAAGGAAACCATCCTAGGGATTGGAGGGGGTGTGCTCAGAGCGAGCGGAATTCCCCCTTGTTTTGAAAGTACGAAACTGGAAATGCTGAAAATTAGTCGGTAGACACTTCACTCCCCAAGAGAGGAGTGGGATCAGTTGAAGATGGCATCAGCGTGACCACTTTGGTAGAATCGACACTCTTCAAGAGAAGAGTGGGATCAGTCGAAGATTGCAACGGCGTGACCACTTTGGTAGACTCGACACTCTCCAAGAGAAGAGTGGGATCAGCCGAAGATCACGATGGCGTGACCACTTTCTCAACCAATGACTGCATAGGTTGCGAGACTACATGGTCTAAAGGCACCTCACCCCTCAAAAGAGGAGTGGGATCAGTCGATGACTGCATCGGCATGACCACTTTCTCAACCAATGGCTGAATAGGTTGAGAGACTACAAGTTCTAAAGGCCCCTCACCCCCCAAAAGAGGAGTGGGATCAGCTGATGATTACATTGGCATGACCACTTTCTCAACCAATGGATGAAAAGGATAAGAGACTACAAGGTCTAAAGGCACCTCACCCCCCAAAAGAGGAGTGGGATCAGCCAATGACTACATCAGCGTGACCACTTTCTCAACCAATGGTTGAATAGGCTGAGAGACTACAAGGTCTGAAGGCACCTCACCCCTCAAAAGAGGAGTGGGATCAGCAGATGACTACATCAACATGACCACTTTCTCAACCAATGGTTGAATAAACTGTGAGGAAACCTCAAAAGACTCAGAATCAGAAGAGCTTGCAGATAGGGACCACAATATTTGTACCTCTAGAAGGCCAGGGCATAAATGAGTAAGGTGATCTCCCTTACAAAGCTTACAAGGGAACATAGGCTTACATCCTATCCATCTAAATTTCTCAACAAAATCAATGCCCCCAGCATGACTGGTAGTGGTTGGTTGCACATCTCCAACGTGAATTGCAGAGGTTGGTGATGGTTCGATAACATGACTCACAGAGGCTACAGACTTATTGCCAGTATGACTAGTAGGGACTAGACTTTTTCCCCCAGCATGACTTGCAGAGGGTGGGTGCTTTCCCCTAGCATAACTTGCAGAGGCTGGGTGTTGGTCTTCAATGTGACTTGCAGAGGTTGTCGACCTATCTCCAACATGACTCACAGAGATTGGTGATTTCTTCTTCCTATTCTTCCTCTTTCTATTTCGTTTAGACTTCCTGTTACTAGTAACTGTACTTTCACCAGAGGCGGGAGAAGGAGGAGGAGAAGATTTTGTTGATGAAGAAACATTAACAGGGTGCCCATGACTTAAGGTTCTTAACTGAGAAGCATCAAGAGCATTCGGGACATTTGGAATGGTACCCAACCAAACCGGTAGTCCCACATTCAACCCAGGAATGTACAAAGTGGCCATCAAAGGGACACCAACATTTTTGAAGAAGGGAAAAGCATAAGAATCCCCTTGTGAAGGGGATCCTTGGTTGGTATCACCGGGAATTTTAGCCATGAATATCTTATGCACAGGTTCTCCCCTTGTAGGATCGTTCAAGTCCATAAAAGTCTCACACACTGACTCTGAAGAAAGAGTGTTATCAAAACAACACCTATAAAGAGGCATCTCCATGTTTCTAAGCGGAAGACTGAAAATTCCTCACGACCAGCGGAGTGGGAAGTCTACCACCCTAGGTCAGAGACCCAAAGAAATGTTTGAATAACTCACTATGGAAAACTAGGGAGCACAGAGCACACACTAAAAGTTCCTAAATGCGAAATCAAGCAAACGACTAACTAGTTGGAAGAACAGTTACACCAACCAACACTAGAGCAACTTACCGGTGCAAGTGCAACTCGAATATGGAAGCACCCTTCAGGTATACTCTGCAAAGTGTGGCCTGATGTCTGCCCTAGGTACTGTGGTATACCCCCGTGTTCACCTGTGTAAGTCCCTAAAATAAAGGCAACTAGGTTTCCATCTCATGAACTATCACCAGGCGGGTACAGTCGACAATCGGGTGGACCGCAATGAGCAGGGTATCAAGCCCGAAACCTATCAAGGGTATCGAAAGCAAGTGTTCCAGAAGATGATTGAGGACCTCGAATGGATTTGAGACCCATGAAGATCTGTGGAAAATGTGATCAATGGAATCCCAAGACAAGTCCTCTATATGTGTTCCCCACTACACTTCATCCGGATTTGGAGGGGTTATCTCCGCTACTTTTCCGCACGCGACCTCGTGTTTAGCTTCTGTGTTAGAGGGGGGTCCCAGATAATTTCCACGTTACTGCACTTATACACTCCTTAGCACAGACTCGTATGTTTGTTGTATAGCCTTGAAGAGTTTCCTCTCCAACCTAAATCAAGGTTCTAGCCTAATGTAGTTGATGGACCCTACAAACATAAATTCCAGTAGATTTTAATTAGTGTTCTTTTTATTGGCTTGATTTACTCAAAAGGGTACGGTAGTGCAACTGATGTTGTTAATACTCTTGCGAAAAATTAAACTTGTAAGAAAACTAGCAAAGAAGAATTATCTTTCTTATTTTCTTTTGAAATGCTTTTAAGATGAGAAGAAAACACAACACTATGCTAATTTCTTTTTCTTTTTCAAATAACCATGCAAGGCAAATGCCAAGAAAGAAAGAGAACTAACAAGCTATTTTTTTTTATATTTTTCTTCCAATCAAAGAAAAAGTAACAAAATATTCCAAAAGAAACGGATGAATGCAACTCATTTTTCTTAAAATTTCAAGCTAAAATTAAGTTAAAAAATCTTGGAACAGAAGAAATCTTTCAATGAAAAAGCAAGCTATGTTGAATTCCAACCTAGGCAAAAAATGTTATGACAGAGACCATAATCAGACAAGATAGACCCTAGGAAGTAAAAACTTGACAGGGAGGAGGATGATTGCCTCCAAAAAAAATTTTGGACAAGTACACGACTATCTCTTCAACAGCTAGCGTTCATACGTGGGTTGTAGAAGGTCAGAGCGTGTGTGCACATGGGCAGACCCACTGCAGGCTACGTGTGCCTCTGAAATCCTTCAAAAAAAGAAAAGAAGCAGCTAAGCTTCAGTAGAGGATACTGGTATTGTACACCAGCACCCCTTAAAGGTAAAAAAAAACTTACTTTGACACAAAGAGGCAAGAAAAATATAGTGAAACAAAGCTAATCCTGAGGTTTTTATCTGACTAGGGACTATTCAATCAGAGACCTATAAGGACCCAGAAGATCCCTGAGAAGGATCACTTTTGCAGGGGAGAGGATGACTTCCTCTTACTGAGAAGGATTTCTTGGGTTCTCAGACATGCAGCTAGCACTTCATCAGCAGGAGTACATAGGTTGGCTGACTAAAGGAAGGGCATGTGCATACGCGTGATGTTCCACTACAGGGCGTTTATGCCTCTTAATACTCTCAAAAATAGAAAATAAATAGTATGGTAAGCAGAGTAGGGAAGACTGGTATTGAGAACCAAAACCCCTGAACACTCAGACTTCTTGCAGAAACTCAAAAAAGGTAGTAAAACCAATTTCAAAATACCCAATAAAAAATCCCCAAAGAACCCTAGAGACTCCCCAGTGGAGTCGCCAATTTTGATGTGAGTGGGAAATGCCGCTTATGGACTTAGCATTTAAGGGCTCTAATCATGCATGCAGAAAATGACCATTTAAAGGCCTATACTTTTTCCTATTCTCCCAACACAAAACCCCACATTCATGCAATACAAAGGTGCAAACAAGATTAGGTAACTCTACCTTAAATCCTTCGTTTGATGTCGATCCCTTCGATTTCACTCGCTCCTTGACTACAAGCCTCCTCCCAAAGCTGACCTACATTCACACATGGACAAACAGAGAGCTGCAAACGTGCATTTCATATACTAATTGTTGGGTTAGATGTGACAATATCATGAAATAAATACACAATTTGAACACATGATATGGTGGGCCAAAAAAAGTATTCATTTTTGTATTAATCTTCACAAGAGTAAACTTACAATATGTGGTTGGCATTGCTCCTCGAACCTGGTCCTGGGCTCCTCTTCACAATGCACCGACTACTCAACCTCACAATACAATTGCGGGAAATTGGAGCAAAGGGGGGATAAATTTGGGCAAAGTTTCTATGCTCTTATTCTTTCTCTTTCAAATGGGACCCCTACCCCTTCTTTTATAGGTAGTTATCCAATTGAATGACTGGCCATAGGCAGCCAAATGGTTTTAGCAATTTCTCGAAACTTTGTTTCCCGTCTGCAACTTTCCATTTTTCGTTCTTTTGTCAATATACGCAGGTTGTAGAAGGCCTGCAGGCATATGGATGTGTGCATACACATGATGTATAAGGCCAGGGTACATGTGTCTCAAAAAAGAGGGCTTTTTAGAAGAGCTTGGCTCAAGAAATTGGCAAATAGTAGGGCCTAAGGCCATGTATGCAGGCTGGGTGCAAATTAGGCTTATAACATTGTGGAGGATTGAAATGTCAATTAGAACGTGACATGTGTCACCCGCTTGATTGGGCCACTTGTATGATTCTAGTATTTCTCCACGTGGAGACAGATCTTGCAATCCGGAGACTGGGCACTCCAGAGGAAAACAAAAAAATTATGTGGTAGTTTGCATTGGATCGAGAACTTGCGAAGGCCTGAAGGCCAAATTACATATTGACCGTTGATTCTATAAGACATGCGGCAGTAGATCTCGTAGCCTAGAGAGTTGGTACTCTGGGGGTTTTCAAGTATCTACAAGTGAAAAGTGTCGAAGCCCGAAGTCGAGAAGGCACGCAGATCATCGATTTAGGATCCCTTCAGGACCTTTCTCAACCGTTGGATCAAGCAGTGGTAGGATAGGGTAAGCACTTCGGTGAATTGTCACTCCAGGGGAGTTGAGCAGCGTGGGAACTGAATGTCTCGGACCCCTAGAGCGTCGAATTAATAGAGGATTATCTATCCCAACACTAGATTAAGATGCAGACTATCGATATCATGAATCCTCCAGATGGGGGCAGGGTTTTCCATTTGAAGGGAGATTAAATATCGACCATATGATCCTTGTGGTGGAGCTAATGGATATTTCAGCGAAGGGTAACTCCGGGAGGAAACAACAATTGACAACAGAGAAAATACAAAGGCCAAAGTCTAGAGGACTTGGTTATGGCACCGGTCCCATGCATAAGTAAAAAAAAGGGCTTGGGAGGTAACTTAGTCGTGGGTTTATGGCTCGCACAAGCCCCATGTGAAATAATATGGAGTGAGGTGCTAAGGAAGGGACTAAGCCATGGATTCAAACCATGGTCACTTAAAACCTGGTTTGAGTGAAGCTCTTGCGCAGAATGAAATTTTGTGTTAGCCAAGGATAAGATGACACTATTATTTTGCAGAGAATGGGGATATATTCTTCATGAACTAAGAAGAAAAGGACCTATAGAATTGTTTGGTAGATTTTGTTTATCATATGATTAATTCTAACAAAATGGTCACTTGAAGATTTTGCAGAATTAAGGGGGTTTAAACACATCAAGTCGGAATGAAGATTCGAGAGATGGAAGAAGGTGATGGTTCCTCCAGCCATGATAGAGAGGCTGAAGGCTAGAGTACCAGAGTTGGTAATGCAAAGATAGAGTCCAATGGACACAAGGGTAGAGGAGAGCAAGAAACATTGATAGAAATTTGTAAGAAGCCTGAAAATAGAAGTGTAGAGCTACAAAGAAGACAATGAGAGACTGATGAGAGAACAAAGTCAGATAAATACTTGAGTGCTATAGGTCTTAAATTAGTTGCAGAGGCAAATGAAGAGGGGATCAAACTCAAAACAAGAGGAAGAAGGCAGGTATCATGAAAGAAGAGATGATCATGGAAGAGTTGTTTATTCAAGAAGTGCTAGAAGAAATCATAGACACCACTCACCTCCTTACTCAGCAATAAATTTTTATGCATCTGAAGATTCCATAAGTAGTCTAGAGGTGTCTCTTGTTAGGCACCAAATAAGGAGAAAGGAAGTGGAAAGTTTGCAAGGAGATATGAGGAAGCTTAAGCCACCCTCCTTTGATGGTGAAAAAGAAAGGGAAGATGATGGTAAGGCATGGTTGCTTGGACTCATGATATATTTTCAATTGCATAACTATTCATCAAACCTAGAAGCCAGAATTGCCACCTACCATTTACACAGGAAAGCTACAATGTGGTGGGGTCAACTAAAGAAAGTTGAACATATTAATGAGAGTAGGATCACTTGGAAGCAGTTCAAGAAGTACTTCCAGCAGGAGTACCTCTCAGAGGATTTCTATGACAACAAAATGCAGGAGTTATTTGAACTCAGGCTGGGAATCATGACTATGGCAGAATATGAGAAGAAGTTCTTGGGGTTGTTAAAGTATGTCAGGTTCATTAATGATGAGAAGGTGAAAATACAGAGATTTCTAAGTGGAATTCCATCCTTTTATAAATAAAATATTAGGTATGATGATACCAAGACCTTGACTGAGGCCATCAGGAAGGATAAATACTTGTATGAGCAAGGCCAGGGAAGAGAATCCCTACAGAAATCTAGGAAGGATAAGAAGAAGGAGAATTCCAATCAGAGGAGGAAAGGATTCAAACCTCCCTTCAATAGGAATGAGACTAATAGAAATCATTAAGATCAGTATGCTAAGGGTGAATCCAAGAAATAAGACTCCTTGGGAAAAAGGGGAAGACCACCAATACAATGTTGGGGATGCAAAGAAGATCACATGTACAAGGATTTCCCACACAGAAAGGATAGAGTGAAGATTGTGCACAATGTCCAAGAGGCTACAACAGTCGAAGATATGGGAAGAATTTATGCAGCTTTAGATGATCGACAAGTAGAGTACCAATCCAATATGATTGAGGTGGAGGGTAAGATCATAAATCATCATGTTGTTATTTTAATTTATTCAGGAGCAAGTCATTACATTGATCCTAAAATAGTGGATAGATTACATTTGGAGAAAAGTAAGCTTGGAAAACCAAGTTTGGTTCAGTTAGCCACTGGAACCAATAGGAGAGTCCATGATATGGTCAGAAGTTGTTCCATAAGTCTTAATGGTGTGAATACTAGTGTTGATCTGAATATCATACCCTTGGGGTCTTATGATATTCTAATTGGAATGGATTGGTTGGACAAGCATCATGTTGTCCTAGATTGTCATAGAAATACATTTACATGTCTTGATGGAGATGGAAAACAGAACATTGTGAAAGGAGTTCCAAGACCCATATCTATAAGGGATATTTCAGCCTTATAGCTGAAGAGATGTTTTAGAAAAGGATGTCAATTGTATGCAGCTCATGTGGAAGATCCAGAAAACACAAAGGGGCCAATCTTGAAGATTTCTTGGTACTACAGGAATTTGAAGATGTATTCCAAGAAATACCAAGGTTGCCACCAAGAAGAGAGATAGATTTATCAATTGATTTAGTGTCAGGAGCTTCCCCAGTGTCAAAAACACCTTACAGAATGAGCACACCAGAGTTAAAAGAATTACAAATACAATTGAAGGAATTGTTGAAGAAAGGGTACATACGTCCTAGTGTTTCACCTTGGGAAGCACCAGTACTTTTTGTCAAAAATAAGGATGGAACCTTGAGGTTGTTTATTGACTTTCAACAACTGAATAAGTATACTATAAATAAAAACTATCCTCTACCCAGAATTGATGACCTCTTTGATCAGCTAAGAGGATCAAAGATATTTTCAAAGATTAACCTGAGGTCAGGATACCATCAGGTAAGGATCAAGGAAGAAAAAATTAATAAGACATCCTTTAGAACCAGGTATGGGCATTATGAATTTGTAGTGGTGCCATTTGGACTGACCAATGCACCAGTTATCTTTATGTCCTTAATGAATGGCATATTCAGAAATTATTTGGATAATTTTTTCATAGTATTCTTGGATGACATACTTTTCTATTCCAAGTCTGAAGAGCAGAATGAACATCACTTAAGACTAGTATTTCAAGTGTTGAGATAACATCAGTTGTATGCCAAGCTGAGTAAGTGTTATTTTTATCAAAAGTAGATCCATTACTTGGGACACATTATTTCAGAGCAAGGCATAGCAGTAGATCCAGAGCAGATTGAAACCATTATAGGATGGTCAACACCCAGAAATGTGTCAGAAGTCAGATCTTTTATGGGATTAGTTGGTTACTACATAATGTTCATAGTAAGGTTCTCTAAGATTTATCATCCCATCACTTCTTTGCAAAATAAGGGAACTAAATTTGAATGGACACCTAAGTGTGAAGATAATTTTAATATGTTGAAGGAATTACTTACTAGTGCACCTGTGTTAAAGATTGTTGAACCAAATGAAAGTTTTGTGGTATGTACAGATGCATGTAAGGAAGGACTTGGGGGAGTCCTCACGCAAAATGGACATGTCATTGGTTATGAGTCCAGAAATCTTAAGGAACATGAGAGGAACTATGCCACACATGACTTGGAGCTTGCTATGATTGTCCACGCCTTGAAGATGTGGGGGAATTATCTCATGGGGAAGAGATTTGAATTAAGGACAGACCACATTGTCCTGAAGTATCTTTTTGAACAAACAACCTTGAATGCTAGGAAAACAAGATGGCTAGAATTTTTAAGTGAATATGACCTCAATATCAAGCATATCAAAGGAAAAGAGAATAAATTTGTTGATGCACTTAGTATAATATTGCATCTCATGCATGTTATTGTTGTCAGTATGCATCAGTCAAACTTGAAGAGAAGAATTTTAGATGATCTTGTTACAGATCAGCATTACCTACGGATAAAGGAAAGCTTACAGCAAGGAGATGTAAAATAGAAAATAAAGGAGTATGAGATAAATTAAGATGGATTACTTATGCATAAGAATAGAATCTATGTTCCTAGTTCTGGAGAACTGAGGAATTTGGTATTGAAGGAAATGCATGATGTTCCTTATGTTGGACATCCCGGTTACCAGAAAACATTTACAACAATAGGAAGCCAATTCTTTTGGCCGAGAATGAAAAAGGATGTTGATGATTACATCACTCGATGTATGGAATGTCAGAAGTTGAAGGCTAAGCATAGGCACCCAACGGGTTTGTTGCAGCCATTACCAATCCCAAAGAAGAAATGGGAAGTGATAACCATTGATTTCATAACTAAATTACCCAGGACAGCAAGACAACATGATTCAATCATGGTAGTGGTTGACAAATTACCAAAGGCTTCTCATTTTGTTCCTGTAAAAACAACACATACAATGGCTAATGTTGCAGAAATCTACATGAGGGAGATTGTTAGGTTGCAAGGGATACCTAGGATGATTGTCTCGGACAAAGATACAAAGTTTACCTCCAATTTCTAGAGGGGATTGTTTAAAGGATTTGGTACAAATCTAAACTTTATCACAACATACCATCCACAGTAAGATGGGAAAACAGAGAGGGTCAACCGAGTAATTGAAGATATGTTGAGAATGTATGTGATGGATAAGCCATCTAAGTGGGAAGATTACTTACACTTGGTTGAGTTTTCATATAATAATAGGTATCAAGATTCATTGAGAATGAGTCGATTCGAAGCCTTGTATTGTAGGAAATGCAATACTCCAGTGAGTTGGGACAACCCAACAGATAGAGTGGTACTTGAGCGAGATTTTCTCAAGGATATGGAAGACCAGATGGTTAAGATCAAGAGAAATTTAAAGGTGTCTTAGGATAGACAGAAAGTTTATGCAGATAAGAACAGGATAGCTAGAGAATTTAAAGTAGGGGACCATGTACTTCTGAAAGTGAATCTCAAGAAAAGTTATTTGAATTTGGGTAGTTGTACAAAGATGGTAGCTAGATTCTATTGTCCATTTGAAATATTGGACAAAATAGGGCATGTTGCATACATTCTTGCATTTCCTGCTTACATGAATGTGAATAATGTATTTCATGTCTCTTTTCTAGAGAAATATGTACATGGTCTTAACCATGTTATTGATTGGCATCTGATTCAGGTAGAGACAGAGGGAGACTTTCAGGTCCAGCTAATGCAGATATTGGACAGAAAGGTCAAAATGATCTGGAATTGAGTTATAGAGATGGTAAAAGTGTATTGGACCTGCTACGGTCCTGAATATGCTACCTGGGAGCATGAATATTCCATGCAGGCAGAGTACCCGCAGATTTTGATCTCTATTTTTTATATGCACTGAGGATAGAGCCAAAATAAGGGGGAGGAGATGTAACACCCCGAGTTTTGAGCCCCATATTAAATAATGTATTTTGCTAATTTTCAAGAGGCCAGAGGTCCCAAACAACTAAAAGAGGCTAGTGTGCCTAAGAAATGTAATGTTTTGATCATTATTAATAACAGTCACATCGTTGACTGCTAGACAGACAAGGACTAGAGTTATAGGGGGCTATAATTCCACAAGAGAGGGGAATTGAGGGGATAAATGTTTATTTCCTATTTTGATTATCCTTTTGTCTAAGGGAGGGGATCAGCTACATAAAATTCTTGGGGGGAGGCCAGGAGGTTCTTGATTCCCCATGAATTACTTAAACCCGCCCTTGGTATGTTGGGGGGTTCACTCATTCACTCATTCACTTTATCACTGGTTCATTGGTTCACTCACTTACTCACTCATTCATTCATTACATTATTACCTATCACTCATTCATCCTTCATCATCTGTGTCTTGGCTTGGGATAAGGGAAACGAATTGTTGACGAGTAGTCATAGTATTGTTGGTTGTAGAGCTTGTTGGTGTAATCCATCCATGACTTGAGGCCTCCATGTATGAGATGTGTTGGCATGTGTCCAGCTTTGTTCACAGCTGCGAGTCATGAGAGTTCCAGCGTGGATATTCTGGACTAGTTGCGTTGGAGCCCTGAAAGGAGAAGGACTTCATGAGGGACTGCGTGGTAGAGAAGGGTGGGGGTCCATTCTCTTGGGTGATGCAGGATGGGTAGAAGATATTTGGATACTTGGATTGTTGCGAGTGTTGGGAAAGCTTGTGAGAGCTTGATTGTTGACTGGTTTGGGAATACAAGTAACACTCTGGAACTGTCCTTGTGGATTCATAGCCCTAGCTCGGGGGTGAAACTTCTATTGAGATTTGGAACAGTAGTTTCTACGGTTGGGTGGAACTTCCTTGGTCTGCAAGCAGTTGGTGTCTTCTTTTATAAAGATAAGTGATCTTTGTTATGGTATTATTTACCTGTATATGAATGTATTTCATTGTGTATTTATTTATCATTTAATTAAATCTTTAGAATATGCTTGCTTGTTGATTATTGTTGTGCATGTCGTTAGATCTTTTATTTTATGCATCCTTAATAATTTAAAAAGGCATCGGTAAAAGAAAGAAGTCCCAGGGTGGGCTTGAAGGTTGTGTACCCCGGCCTGTTGGTGGTGGGGTATGTTACAAGGAATGTGGAGACAGAGATGAAAGAAGAAGCAGTTGAAGAGGGAAGATCTCTCATGATGAGTAAATATCTCGTAAAGCCAAAAAAAGAGATACGAGAACCAGTCCAGAGTAACAATTTGTTCAGAACTGCTTGCAAGACCAAAGACAGAGTATGCAAGGTGATCATAGATAGTGGGAGAACTAAAAACTTAGTATCCAAGGAGATGGTGGAAAAGATAAATTTGGAGATGACAGCACATCTAAGTCCGTACAAGGTGCCATGGTTGCATAAAGGACATCAAGTCATGGTAAGTACATAGTGTAAAGTTGAGTTTAAAATTGGTATTTATAAGGATGAAGTTTTATGTGATGTCATACATATGGATGTTTGTCATGTTTTGTTGGGGAGACCTTGGAAATATGACATGAATTTCATACATGATGAGAGGAGAAATACTTTTACCCTTGAGAAAAATGGGTGTAAACATATTTAGCTGCCATTATAAGATAAGGGAATCAAAGAGGAGGCTAGTCCTAGTATACTTCTCATGAGTGGGAAGGAGCTCTTGAAAGAAGTAAAGCAAGATCAGGAAATGCAGTTTTTTGTTATAGGTAAGTCGTGAGTCATCCTTACAAACACTTATATGAATGATTTGTCTATGGAAGTTCAAGAGTTATTGGATGAGTTTGTTGACATTGTGGTGGATGAGTTACCTCATACTTTACCGCCCATAAGGAGTATCAGTCACCATATTGATATTACTCCGGGAGAAAGTTTGTCGAACAAAGAAGCATACATATTAACCCCTCAGGAGACTGAAGAGGTCAAGGAGCAGGTCCAAGAGTTGTTGGACAAAGGACTGATCAGGGAAAGCTTGATCCCATGTGTAATACCAACTGTGTTGATTCCAAAGAAGGATGGATATTGGAGAATGTGCACAGATTCTAGAGACATCAACAAGATAACCATCGAGTACATATTTCCTTTACCCAGAATAGATGATTTAATGGATTGTTTGAGTGGAGCTAGTTATTTTTCCAAGATAGACTTGAAGAGAGGTTATCATCAGATAAGAATGAGAGAGGGAGATGAATGGAAAACAGCATTCAAAACGAATGAAGGATTGTATGAGTGGCTTGTTATGCAATTTGGATTAATGAATGCTCCAAGTACATTCAAGAAGTTGATGAATGAAGTGCTCAAATATTTTATTGGGAAGTTTGTGATCGTTCATTTAGATGATATTCTAGTTTTTAGTAAGACTAAAGAGGAGCATTTAAGACACTTTAAGATGGTGTTGAGGAGGTTGCAGCAGGAAAAGTTGTTGGTGAATTTGAAGAAATGTTATTTTATGAAGATAGAACTTGTATACTTGGGATTTGTAATCTCTTCAAATGAATTGAAGATGGATCCAGAAAAGGTGAGGGTTATAAGAGAGTGGCCTTCTCCAAGAAGTGTGTTTGAATTAAGAATATTTCATGGTTTGGCGAGATTTTACAAAAATTCATTAGGAATTTCAGCAGTATTTGCACACCCATACTAAATACTATAAAGAAGGAACATGGATCTTTTAACTAGACAAAAGAAGTCAAGAAATGATTTAGAGTGTTAAAAAAAAAGATAACAGAACAACATATCTTAATTCTGCCAGACTTTAGGAATACTTTCTAGGTCAAATGTGATGCAAGTGGAGTTGCCATTGGTGCATTTTTAAGTCAAAGTGAGAGGCATGTTGCTTATTTCAGTGAGAATTCGAATGATGCTAAGAAAAAGTATTCAACATATGACGAGGAATTTTATGCTATAATTCAAGCTTTGAAAAATTGGAGACATTATCTTATACCAAAGGAGTTTATTTTGTATACTCAAAATCATGCTTTGCAGTTCATAACCAGACAAGAGAAATTGAACCAGAGACGTGCCAAATGGGTATAATTCATGTAGAATTTTACTTTTGTCATTAAGCATATGAGTGGGAATGCTAACAAAGTTGCATATGCTTTGAGCAAGAGATGTTTAATCATGCAGGAATTCCAAGTGAAGACTTTGGGATTTGAACACCTCAAAAAGATGTACCAGGAAGACCCAGATTTCAAGGAAGCTTATGAAGCATGTGAAAATCCTTTGTTAAGGGTTATAAATCAATGGATGGAGTATATTATCCAAGAGGGACTATTATTCAAAGGAATTTGATTGTGTATCCCAAAATGATCAATGAGGGACAATTTGCTAAAGGAGAAACATAGTGGAGGATTGGCTAGACATTTTGGCCATGATAAAACATTTGTGTATTTAAGTTATTCATATTATTGGCCAAGAATGAGGTCTAATGTGAATAATTTCATGGACAGGTGCAAAAATTGATAATATGCTAAAGGAAAGCAGAAGAACATGGGATTGTATCAACCATTGTTTATTCCAAATAGGTTGTGGGATGTTGTAAGTATGGATTTTATTTTGGGATTGCCAAGAACCTAGAGGGGAAATGATTCAATCTTTGTGGTGGTTGAAATATTTTCAAATATGGCACATTTTATACCATGTCACAAAACCAGTGATTCTACCCACATAGCGAATTTGTTTTTCAAAGAGATTGTGAGATTGCACGAGTTACCCATAAGTATAGTCTCAGACAGAGACACCAAATTTGTGGGACACTTTTGGAGGACTTTGTTGAAGAAGCTGGGGAAAAAAAATTATTTTAGTTCATCATATCACCCTTAGACATATGGACAAACTGAGGTAGTGAATAGAAGCTTAAGGAATCTACTAAGGAGTTTGGTAACTGAACATAACAGTCAGTGGGATCAAATTTTGCCTCAAGCGAAGTTTTCATATAATGACTCACCAAACACGAGTATTGGTAAGATTCCATTCCAGATAGTGTATGGAATGAACCCCAGGGGAATTTCATAATTGAGAGATTTAGGACAAGCTAAATTTCAAAGTGCGGGAGTAGAGGATTTTGTTGCAGAAATGCAAAAGTTGCATGATCAAATCAAAAGACAGCTACAGGATAGCAGCCAGAGATACAAGAACAGAATATACCAGAGAAGAAAAGAGGTGAATTTTGATGTTGGAGACCAAGTACTGGCACACCTAATGAAGGAAATATTTCCAAGAGGGAAATATAATAAGTTGAAGATGAAGAAGATGGGACCTTGTAAAATCCTCAGAAAATTTCCTACAAATGCTTATGAGATTGAACTACCAAAGGTCATTGCAATTTCACCAACATTTAATGTATCATACTTATACCCATACAAGTTGGATGACACGGAAGGGACGGATGATCAAGAGGGTATTCATTGGAAGTGACATATTCCCATAGTAGAGAAGTCATAGATAGAGAGGATTTTAGATTAGAGAATTGCTAAGAAAACCAGGGGAAAAGTTTATTATGAATATCTAGTTAAATGAAAGAATGATCCAGTAGAAGATGCCAGTTGGATTACTGAAACTGACATCCAAAAGAATGGAAAGAGAGTGGAGGTTCTCATGGACCAGATTCCATGAATAGTTTGACTAGAGGAGTATGATGCAAGAGCATCACCATCATCATTAAATAAGTCGCAGTGGAAGACGACTCAACATCCAATGCAACGCACTTTAACTAGTTTGGATTCCAACGAGGGCACGTCACTTTAATTTTGAAAACTTTTTAATTAAAGATCCCATGAGATATTGAAGCTACATCCATTGTATGTGCTCCAGGAGATTGTAATTTCCTTTAATGCCTATAGGATTGTACATATTTTGAGCGTCGACTCATATCTAGATTGTAATTGTTCTTTTATTGTAATAATCCTAGTGGTAGGAATCTTTTAATTATGATATGAAAGAATTAGAATAGTTTGGAGGGAAGTCTCGAGAAGACCATTTATGTATAAATCAATGTAATATATTCCTAGAATAGGCTACTGGAAAAAGATGTTGAAAGATGTTGAAGGTTGTTGAAATCCTTGTAAATATTTGATGAAGGGATATAGAAGATGAGAATTGCTTTCAATTTTTTAGACTACTTATCTTTGAGTAATTGAATAAATGTTATGTTATTTATCTATGTGTTTGTGTGTGTGTGCATATAAATGGTTGGTTGAATGAACCTTTAATGTTACTATAAGTTTCAATTGTTTCTCTTCTGAAATCTCGGTGCAAGGAGTACACAGTGCCAACGCAAGGAGTGCAAAAGTCGAACCACCTACAAGTTCAAAAGCTCAAAAGAGATAGCGTAAGTTTACATAGAGTGAGCGCAAGGAGTGCTCCTACAATCAGAGTAGTGTAAAATATTAGAAGGGAGATGAAGTGCATAGAATTGACACTTCATTAAGTGTTTATCAAGATCATGAGAGATAGTGCAAGGAGTGCGCATGCGAATTTTTCAAAGTCCCAAGCTCAGGAGGGAAGCAAAAAGTGTGTGCCGGAATCTGAGTCATTCAAGTGATGAATCTCACGAGGGATAGCGATTCTAAGATTCTAGGGAGGGACTTAAGGAGAAGGAGAATGCTTATTAATTCCCCAATTCCTTTAGACTTCACTGCTCCGACAGACTTAAGTTGTATGTTGTAAGTAAGGCACAGATCCCCAAAGCCCCAAAGTCCTGGAGTGAATCTACATCATAGATCACTAGGTGAGTACGATTCATTGGATTTCCTAGTGGTTTGGTGATTCATCACTCCGAGAGAATTTGGTCATTATTGCATGGAGTGGAGAATTCCTCGAAGTCCTGAAACCCGGAGTTAATCCTGACCATTCATTCACCAGTAAACGTGGACTGTAGAACTCCAAGGAATTCGACATTCGGCTATTCGGGAGAAGTTTGTTGGTTGAGGTTGGAGCGGAGAAAATTCCTGAAGCCCCAGAGTCCAAAGTCAACAAGGACCATTGATCCGATGGAAAACACCAATCATCATATATGTGGATTTCGGCCCTTCGCTAGTTCGAGGGTTTTGGGTGTAGAGTGTTTTGTTGGTAAATCCTCTAGAGAACTGAAGTTCTGGAGCACTGGAGCTAACCGCTTCCAAATTAAGCACAAGGTTTTAGGCCCGAGGTCATGTGCATGACTCCATTGGAGCAAGAGGACCCTCATGAATACAAACTTTCATGTAGTGAGTCAAGAAAAGGCCTATGGTAAGAGTTCTAAGGGTTCTGAGAGGACCCGAGAGCCACTTCAGCTCCTATGTATTTCGATCCCAGACCAGAGGTTACACAAACCCATAGGGAGTGGTTTGCATCACCTTTACTCCATAATTAATTTTATTTTTGGTTTACTCTTATCGGTCGGTCTGATTTACCTTACCCCCTCACCTCCTT
>JZKD02S1673696.1:0-33430 GCA_000966675.3 Picea glauca | reverse complement strand
TCTGTTTTCAGAGATCTAATAGTCATTTTTGGGGTTTTTTTGTATTTTGAACCCAATGGTACAGTCATTAAATCCATTGGAGTTGAGAATTATCTTGTAAAATAATTTTGACAAACTAATCCCAGAGAAAATAGTCCATTGATGGAGGCTCAAGGAGATGTAGCCCAGTTGGGGGTGAACTCCTTTATCATGTTGTTATTGTTGTGAGTTGTTGGTTATATTTTTCTGCAAGTTATGTTTGTTGTTGTAATATTTAAACAACATATTTAACCATTAAAAATTCCTCACACATAAACACCTATAAGAAGCCTAAACTTGACACATAAATCATCTTGCACAACTAAGACATTGAGCAAGGTCCTAGAGTTTATTTTAATGGAGTAGAGGGTGCTTGCATAGCAAAACACTTCAGCCCCCTATTTTCAGATCAATAGGTGAATGGTCCACGCTCAGAAACCAGGACAGTTATCCTTCCATGCTTGAGAATAATAGTCCAGTAGCTCATGACTGATGTTTTACCTTCTTAGGGCAGATGCTCTTCCAGATCTCACAGATATGAGTGGAAGAATGCCCCAGACAATTCAGTTTATATCATGACATTGTTTTTCTGTGAAAATTGATATTAGATGATATGATTTCTCTAGACAATAGATGTATGCTACTGTGGTGGATGTGTTCCACTGGTTGTGAGTATGTGTCACTGATTAAGTAGTTGTGTGCTACTTGGTGTGGTAGTGTACCACTATATTGTAGTTGTGTACTACTATGGATAGACACAGTTGTTTCATATCAAATGACATTGTTTTGATTGACATGAAGACTATCATCAAGATGGATAGTCAGTGTGTTGGTGGACAGACATTCTCCGGGAGGAAAATAGTCCAGGATGGTTATTTTTCTAGGACGTATGTCCATATTAGAAGAATAGTCCTTGTAGCCCATGGTGTGGCTTCCAGCATCTGTTGGAACAATTATTCTTCTAGGACATATGTCTGGATTAGAAGAATGGTTCTTGTATCACTATGTGGAGTGATTGACTTATTCAGTATCATGTATGATTACTCATATGGAGTATGATTTCGAGAGTTGATGTAGTTGATGTTGTCAGATGACACTGATAGTGATGATGGTGCTCGTGATCTAATTATGAGATAGTCTATTCAACTATGATTATCCTACCGATTGAATGGTATGTTTGTGCTCAAGACCATTGCCTTCAATACCTCCCTAGCTAGGAGGGAGTGTTGATATTATGGTAGCTTCGGGAGGTATTTACCTCCACGTGTAACCTTGACAAGAATAGAATATTCTGGGAAGCAAGAAGTAACCCTGAAGCATTGACTGTAATCCTAGAAGACAAGTCGGCTCCAGGAAATAATTAATATTAAGTATTTAGTCTCCAAAATGATAAGTCGACCCAGACAGATCAGGAAACAGTATAAATACAAGTAGCCAGACCTCATTTTGTACACACTTCTCAGAATTTCATCTGGGAAGAAGTGTGCACTGCAGGAACTAGGCTAGTGCGCAAATCTGGGGAGCAGTTGCAGCAATCTAGTTTCCTGGTTTAGGCTCGGACTTTCTGTTGGTTATGGTTGGAATTTCTTGTCAGTCTTGGTTATATTTATGCATTAGCCTTGGTTGGTTATTGGCTTGCTTCCGGAATCATTCTCTATCAAGGTTAAGGTGCTTGGGGGTGGCTTCGGCCTATGGTTGGGTGACAATATTCCTATATTGTCTATGGTTAAATGAGCACATCCTTACTTTCTAACAATGACTACTGCAGAAAATTTTGTTTTTGAAAAAATGGATCTACTTCAAATCTATCAAATTTATCTCATGTTTATCTAATCTAATAGATCTAACTGTTGGAGGTGTATATGGAAGAAAAATTAAATCACAAATAGAAAACATAGGGTTGTTTGGTAAGGAAACCTAAACTAGATAAGAATCAAAGATTATTTCCTAGTGGAGTCACCATTTCTGTTATTGGATAAATCTCACCAATATGGTGAGTTAGATATCCCTAGGACCTGCCTATTTATCCTAGACAGATAGTGGGGCTAGACTTCTATTATTTTCCTATATATGAACAAGCAATTCCTTTTACACCAAGAGAGGATAGAGTGGCATACCTTATATCTGTAAGTTTTCCTCATATGTCTTGGTTGTTGTAGCTCCTAAGATCCATCTTTAGCTCTTGCAACCTACTTCTTGCACACAAGAAACAAACAAACACCAATCTCCTTCTTCTCCTAGTGTTAGAAATCACTAATTTTATCTAGATCTAAACTGATCTATTGATTGCAAGACTAGATCCAAACATTTGTAAATTAATTACAAATAGATTTGGGAAAAAACCAATGATATATTATACCAAAATGTAGAGAATACATAAAATAACATACCTTAGTGAAGATGCATCCTCCTTGGCTCCTTGCTCCTCCTCAGCTTCTCAATCTGACTAGGAAATTTGATTGTATGTTGTGACTAGAGAAGCACATCTACAATTGGACAGCATAACTCTTCAAATGATTATTCCCCCTTAGGATCAAGACTTTCCTTCTTTGTATATATCCTTGGAAGAGGCTTGGGAGAGCTTCTATATCTTCTAGAAACTGATAGAAACTCGAATGTTGTGAGTTCCTAGGTTCTTTCCATGAATATACAACTCATCCATCGCTCACCTCTTCGTAACTCATCTAATCTAGAAGGTTATAGGGATCGTCTCCTATTCCACTATAAACACCCAATGATGATCGTCGCATGTTGTCTCATATATGTCCCATGACGACCCTCAAAAAATTCCTAAATCCTAAGCAACAAAGGTGTTCTGATTTTCATCTTTTGTTGGATTCCCTTCTAACCCTATAGGGTGGAAATTAAGGATATAACAACTTCCCATCCTTGATCAGATGATAGTGGTTTTATCCCCACATGAAGATCACATCCTTCATATACATGTAGGGGCTTCCAAACACTACACCAAATACATCAGGGGGTACTACATCTAACTCCACTTCATCAATAAAATATGCACTTACAACAAATATGATCTTATATTGTTTTGTGACCTTGATTTATGTATCCTTCTTTACCCACCCCAACGGATATGGGCTAGGATGATCATGAAACTCCAACCCAAGCTTGTTAACCAAATCGGACGCTATGAGATTGGCATATGAACCAAAATCGAATAGAGGATATATCAGTATCTTCTTGACCTAGATCTTGATATGTAAGAGTTTTGTCATCTCCTTCTCTTCCTTATGATGAAGGCTACTCAGATTCACCTCCTTCTACACTGAAGTGTAGGAAATATTCTCATCCACATCTAATTTTCTCTATACATAATTGCTTAAATTTGTGACTAGAAGGTTATTCGTCTTAGCATACTTCTTATGGTTCTTAGGGTTCATCTCTGGATGTAGTTTCCAACACTTTTCCTTGGTTTGTCCATCAATATTGTAGTGATTACCTGGATCACGATTGTATTGATGTGCAGTGGTTGTCATCTTCTTTTATTTCCCTTTCCACTTCTTATTTCCCTCATTGGAATCATCTTGGTGCTCTTTCTATTTGGAACAACTTGTCTATCCTTTTTTCTAGCCTATATTTTATAGATATTGTGATTGCACGCAGGCCTCATCAATTGTCTTAGTCTTGAATATCATCACTTGCTTCTACACATGACTATGTAGACCCCCCCAGATACCTAAGGAGTACATCTGGGTTCTTGGGTGAGATACACAACATGATATCCATCTTTATGAATTCAGTGGCATACCCTTGTGCACTCTGCCCCTGCCTTTCCATGAATTAATTCCAATGGATCCATTGGTCAATTACATATCCAATAGGGTAAAATTGGGACTTAATGAGGGTTTTTAAATCCTCCCACTTAGTTATTGGTGGATCTCCCTCCAAACTAAGTGTCTTTGTGTGGCTTTCTCACCAGGTTAAAGAATGACCCTCTAATTTTAATCGGGAAAATGAAATCTTATGCTCCTCATCTATATTGTGGACATTGAAATAGACCTATAACTGTTGTGGCCAATGATTCAACTTTAATGAATCAATATCACCATGGTATGGCTTGATATCCACTTTCGTTTCCATTTTAAATAAATATTGTGAAGGGAAATGGAACTGGAAAATGGTTGTGTTTTCTCGGACTCTTTCATCGACTCCTTGGGTCCTCATTATCTCTCGATTTTCCCTCTGATCCAATCATTGAGTTAGAGCCTCCAACTTCCCCGAACGGTCTAAACTTTCTTGATAGAGTTTCCATGAGGAGGGACATATTGCAAAAGATGTCGGAGACTTTCTCTTCTAGGCTCACAAATCTCTCTTTTGTTGGATCTCGAGGGTTGTTTTGAACAGACTCATCTAACATTGCTAGGGTTCCGCAAATTTTTTTCTAAATCCAATTCCTAGATCCTGCAACTTTTCATAGATATCCCAAAAAAACCTACTATGATACCAATATGAGGGATATGATCTTAAACTATTTTAAAATTTTAGTTTTTTGCAGTTTATTTCCTTATATCCTAGATTAGTTAATTACTATATTTTCTTGAATTTATGGAATCAACTTAATATGAAAATGAAATAACAAGAAAAAATATACACACAATTTAACACAAGATTTATCATGGGAAACCCAATACGGGAGAAAACCAAACTATAATGTGAGGTCTATGCTCTGTTATATTTTCTTCAGTTATGGAAAGCAAGTACAAAGAAAGAGGTGCTCACTACGGAGTTTCCCTTGACACTGTGGCTTGCACAACTACTATAGAATATCCTACCTCCTATGATGTGCTCTCCAAATACCACTCATTGGATGCTCTTCTCAACTATGGAACAAGTACAATACAAAATAATGGAACCTTTTCTCCTTCTAGCAGCCCGGTATTTAACATATCTTGATATTCATCTAGGTTAGGATTTTGAGTTCCTCAATCCTCAATTAGTGATAATATTTGGACCTTCTAGAATATTTTTGAAATTCCACACATGGCTAGCCCACACATTTTGAGTAATGGGGGCTGACGTGGCATCCACTCATACCATGGTGGTAAACGCAGTTGGTCTAATTGTGAGAGGCATAACTTTCACAAACGAACTATGATTGAGGAGATTCTTGCATCATTGGAAAGTTCTTGGTTTGTAGAGTGGGTTTGGACAAACAAAACGTCATTTGATGTGTCAAAATGGCTTTAGAATATTTCAGATGGTTTTTTAGACCCAATTTTTCAAATTGGGACCTACCACTAAAATGGCTCTGCAAGTTGATTCCTCCAATTTTTTCCACCCAAAAAGTATTGAGATAGATGAAAAATTATATAATGATCCAATCCAAATCAGGATCCTCCTAGGTGGATCTATAAACCAATATATCATCCAAATAAACTATAAAAAATGAATCTAAATGGGCGCAATAAATCATTCATCAACCTCATAAATGTAGCTAGTGCATTACATAAACCAAATGGCATGACCAACCATTCATACAAACCTTTCCTTGTCTTGAAAGTGTTCTTCCAGGTGTCTTCTTTGACACATACATGATGGTATCCCAATTTGAGATCCAACTTGGTCAAGTACTTGGCATGTTGCAACTGGTCTAGAAAACCATTGATCTTGGGTAGAGGGTATTGATTCTTGAGTGTAATGTTGTTCAAATCTATGTAATCAATACACATCGCCAATTCCAATCCTTCTTGGGTACTATGATGATAGATGACCCACAAGGTGAGTTTCTTGGTCGAATAAACCCCTTTTCCAATAGTTTTTGCAATTGTTTATTCACTTCATCTTCTTCTAGGACAGGTTGTCTATACAACCCAATATTTGGTAATTGGGAGTCAGGGAACAACTGTATATCATGCCCCACTTCCCTCTTAGGTGGAAATCCTTTAGGTTCTTGGAACACTCTTTTGTATGCCTGCAAAAACTCCTCCAATTATTGTTTCTAATTTTTAGTACATCCCTCCAAGGATTTCTTTACTCTTATTGATTCATCACCCAACTAATTCTCTCGTAAGAAAAGAAAAACATACTTTTTCCTTGAAATAATCAACTTTTTCACTTGGTTGGCACTTACTAGTGAGATATTAAATTTACCTTTATGTGCATTGATGATTAAATACTTCCCATCCTTGATCGAGAAGTATTGGTTTTATCTCCACGTGACTATTTAATCCCTCATATGCATGTAGGGGCTTCCAAACACTACTCCACACATGTCAATGCATACTACATCTAACTCCACTTCATCAATAAAATCTTCACTTACAACATATTTGATCTTACATTGTTTTATGAACTTGATCTTTGCATCCTTGTTTACCCACCCAAATGGATATGGGATAATATGATCATGAACCTCCAACCCAATATTTCTAACTAGATCAGTTTCTATGAGATTTACCTGTGAACCAGAATCGAATAGAGCATCTATCTTGGGCTTCTTGACCTAGATCTTGATATGGAAGAGTTTTGTCATCTCCTTCTCTTCCTTGTGATGATGGCTACTCAGATTCACCTCCTTCTAAATTGAAGTGTGGGAAATATTATCATCCACGTCTAAGATTCTATCTAACTGATTGCTTGAATCCATGGCTAGAAGGCTCTTCTTCTTGGCATCCTTCTTATGGTTCTTAGGATTCAACTTTGGATGTAGTTTCCAACACTTTTATTCAGTGTGACCATTGATATTGAAATGGTTGTAGTTGTTATTTGGATCCTTGCACTAATGTGAAGTGGTTTTCATCTTCTTTAATTTCCCTTTCCACTTCTTATTCCCCTCCTGTAAATCATCTTGTTGCTCTTTCTATTTGAAATCGCTTGGATGTCCTTTCTTGTGGCCTATGTTTTCCAGATATTGTGCTTGCACATAGGCCTCATCAATTTCCATGGGATTGAAGAGCATCACTTTCTTTCACAAATGACTATGTAGGCCCCCCATATGCTTGAGGAGTACATATGGGTTATTAGGAGAGACACCCAATATGATCACCATCTTCTTGAATTCGGTGGTGTACTCTTGCACACTCTACCCTTGCCTCTTCCTGAAGTGATGCCAATGGATCCATTAGTCCTCTACATATCTAATAGGGTAGAAATAGGACTTGATGAGGGTTTTAATATCCCACCAGTCAGTTAATGGCAGATCACCCTCCATCCTAACTGTCTCCATGTGGCTTTCCCACTAGGTTAATTCATGGCCCTCTAATTTCAGTTAGGAAAATGAAATATTTTTCTCCTCATTTTTATTATGAACACTAAAACAAACCTCTAATTGTTGAAACCAATGATTTAACTTCACTAAATCAATATCACCTTGGTATGGCTTAATATCCACTTTTGTTTCCATTTTAAATAAATATTGTGAAGGGGTGATGCCACTTGAACTTGATTGCTCTTTCTCGGGATATTTTCTCGAATCCTTTTTTGGGTCTTTATTATCTCTCAGTTTCCCCTATGATCCAATATTTTAGTTAGAACATCCAACCTCCCTAAACGTTCCTTGCTTGTTTTCTAGAGCCACCATGAGGAGGGTCATATTATGACTTGCTCTTCCGGCCTCGCAAATATCTCCTCTACAGGATCTCAAGGTGAATAGACTCATCTTGAATGGATAGGGTTATGCTACTTTATTCTTAAGCCAATTCCTAGATCGTACAACTTTTTGTAAGTTTTAAACCTATGAATTAAATCAATGCATACATATTCTTAAGAAAAACAGAAATTAATCAATGGCTCATGCACATAGTACACAGAGATTTACGTTGGAAACCCTTAACTAGGAGAAAAATCATCCTTCCTTGGTATTGCACCTCTCAACTCTTCATTGTATTAATTTCACCATTAAAAATACAATATATACAAATTTTTAGGTATTTTGAAGCTACCAAAATCCTAATCSCTTAATCSARGATTAATTTAGAAAACTGCTAAAAATAGCAAAAAACGCTAAAATAGCAAAAATCAACTAAAAAAAATCCAAGGTGTTGCATGAAGCTGAATGCTCCGCGTAGCCAGGGGGGAAATCCTACCCCCCTCAGTAAATTCATGATGCACTCATACACCACTACTAGGGAGATATCATCAGACGTAGTCATTAAATCTGACGCACCCCGCCCCCCCCACACACACACATACACATGCAAAGAATATAACATCTACCTAGTATTCTCCCACTTGTTGTTTTCTTTGCATATGGGGGATCAAAATATTACATATTCAACAATCCAATGCATTAATTCCCATTGTTTATCTACACTAGGAGAACTTATCAGTGCTCACAGACTTTGTCAATGAATCTACAAAATCCTTCAAAGCGTTAACCTTCTCCATCAACACCTTCTTGTCTTCAACAATGTCTCTCATAAAGTGATATTGAACATCAATATGATTTGTCTTTGAATGATAATTTGGGTTCTTTGCTAGGAATATTGCACTCTGACTATCATAATATAATATTAATACTCATTTTACCAACCCAATACCTGGACACAATCTCTCTAACCATATTGTTTCCTTGCATGCATGAGTGGTTGCCATGTATTCAGCTTCTATAGTTGAGAGTGCCACTACAGCTTGTATTTTTCTCATCCAACTGATTTCTCCTCCAAATAGGTTAAACATGCACCCACTTGTAGATCTTCTGTAGTCCAAATCTCTAACCCAGTATGCATCAACAAACCCATGTATTTCCAACACTTTGTCCAGTCCTGTTCTTCCTTGGTATCACAATCCATAACTAAAAGTGCCATGCAAATACCTAAAAACCCTCTTCATTGTTGTCCAATACTCCTTCCCTAGTTTTGACATATACCTGCTCAAAAATCCTATTGCATATGCAATGTCCGGTCTAGTATAGAACATTGTATACACCAAGTTTCCAATTGCATTAGTATATGGAACATGGGACATGTCTTCTTCCTCTTTATGTGCCTTGGGACACTGATCTGTAAATAACTTTACACCTACATGAATAGGAACCTTGAATGGTTTACTTTATTGCATATTAAACCTCTGCAATATAATCTCAACATATTTTGTCTAATTCAACCATAGTTTCATGTTTGCATGGTCTCTCTTAATCTCCGTTCCCAAAATGAAGTTTGAAGCACTGAGATCCTTCACGTCAAATTTGGAGGATAGTTGGGATTTCACCTCCTTGGCAGCATCCATGTTATTTCCTACCAGCAACATGTCATTGACATACAACACTACATAAATGAAGTGATTACCAACCTGCTTGGAATATACATAGTGATCATCCTTGTTTCTCACAAATCCTAGTGCAAGGTTGTATGTGTCAAACTTTTGGTACCGCATCCTAGGTGATTGCTTCATACCATATAGTGACTTCTTTAGCCTACATACCAACTCTTTCTTTCCCTTTATTGCAAATCCTTTTGTCTGCTTTATGTAGATTTTTTCTTCCATATCCCCATTTAGTAATGTTCTCTTTACATCCATTTATTCTACTTCAAAATCAAAAGAAGAAACAACAAATAAAATAAAACTAATAGAAGTTAACACGGAAATAGGAGAAAAAATTTCACCAAAGTCAATTCCCTCTACCTGGGAATAACCTTTTTCTACTAACTGAGATTTGCATTTCTCCAATTTTCCTTTTGCATTCAACTTTTTCTTAAACACCCATTTGTTTCAATGGTCTTTCTTCCAGTTGGAAACTCAACTAGATCCCATGCCTCATTCTTATCCAAGCCATCCATCTCTTCAACCATGGCCTTCTTCTAGAGTTTAATATCCTCTGAATTCACTAATTCCCCGACAGTTCAGGGATCATCATCAATAATAGATAAACCAAAATTAGCATGAAAAATCAGGTGTACTATACCTTTATAGTTTCCTTCCTTCCTTCATTTATCTCCTCAATACTGGAGTATGAGGTTCTTCTTCTTATTATTCATCTTCTTTAATTGATTCAAATTTTCCATCATTCAACTTAAACTCTATTTTCTCAGGTTCTTCTTGCATTGGTAGGAATTCATGTTTGGGAACATTTTTAACCTCTCTAAAAACAGCATCCTGATTGTACACAGTCTTCTTAGTTTATGGGTTCCAAAGATTATAACCTTTCATACCATCTTTATAACCAATAAAGATACACTTTCCAACTTTATTATCCATTTTAATCATATTTTCCTTTGGAACATATACATAAGCATCACAACCAAAAACTTTGAGATGTTCAAGAGAGTGTTTCTTACCAGTCCATACATCATGCAGGATTTTGTCCACCAATGCAAATGAGGGTGATCTATTTACCAGGTAACATGCAGTACCCACTCCCTCTGCCCAGAATTCCTATCCTGACCCGGCACCACTGAGCATGCTCCTTGCTTTTTTCATCAATGTCTTATTCATCCTTTCTGCAACCCCATTCTGTTGAGGTGTGTATGGAGTAGTATTCTGCTTTTCTATACTGCACTTCTTCCAGAACTCTTCAAATTCATTCCCACATAATTCTCCACCATTATCTGTCCTCAACACCTTTATTTTCTTCTCTGTTTGATTTTCTACCAAAGCCTTAAATTCTTTAAATTTATCAAATACCTCATATTTATTCCTAAGAAAATAAATCCATGTGTTCCTTGAGAAATCATCTATGAATGAAACATAATACATAGATTTACCTAGTGATGGAAAAGGAATAGGTCCAGACACATCATTTTATATCAACTCTAAGATCCCCTTTTCTCTTGTAGCACCATATGGAAATATTACTTGATTTTGTTTACCATATATGAAATGTTCACAGAAATCAAAATTCGGGGTGCAATTAGACATACCTTTACCATGTAATGTTTGAAGGCCTTTTTCTCCAATATGTCCCAGTATTTGATGCCATTGCATGGTCTTATTTCTAGGGCCAGTATGGATCATATCTTCTTTATTTCTCTTCTCGTGGACAAAATAAATGTTACACCCATCAGTATAAGTTCTTCCCAATAAATTTTAGAAAGTTCCACACTGAACTCCCCTCATCAACACCATTTCTCCTTGTACCATCTTGCAAGTTCCCTTTCCCAATAAAGTATCCACACCTACATCATCCAACTTACTTATAAATATTAGGCTCCTTGCTAGATATGGAATGTGTAGAAATCTAGGGATACTTCTAATCCTTCCATATTTCAACAACAACTTAACCCTTCCACGTCCCATGATTTTGGTTGTTGATTCATCTCCTAGGAACACATCACCGCCATCATACTTTTTTTTATTCACTAAACCACTCCCAGTGAGGATTCATATGAAATGATACACCTGATTCGATCAACCATACATTAAGATATGAATGTGTACATGTACATGTCACGTAAATATCACCTCCTTATTCTATGGAGGTTTTTGCCTCTATGGAAGAGGTATCATCAGATCCATTTTCTTTATCAACTTTCTTAGACTTGCCATCTTTCTTATAATTACCATCTTTACCACATTTCCATCATTTTCTCAAATATTTTCCTGGGGATTTATATCTACCTTTAGATTTAGATCTCCCCGGCTCTCAAATACTTATTTGTATTCCTATCTTGGGGACAACCTCTTATAGATAAATCATATGTGATATGGCTATCCATGATTTTCTACCTCATATCTTCTAATAACCAGGATGAAACTACATCCTCATACTTCAATGTAGATTGAGTGGTACTACCAATTGATACAACCAAATTATCCAATGAGTCTAACAAAGAATATAACAAAATAATACACTTATCTTCTTCTGAAAGCATAATGTTAATAGATCCAAGTTGACTTACCTATGTATTGAAGTCATTTATATGCTCTGTTGCAGAATCTCCATCTTACATCCTAAAATGATACAGCTTCTTTCTAAGAAACAACTTTTTTACCAAGGACTTTGACTGATACAAACTCCCCAAATTTTCCCATAGTTCCTTGGTTGTAGATTCTCCCGACACATTCAGTAACACTAAATATACCAGGCGGAGTCAAATTGTACTCCTTTCTCTTCTATCCAACTTCTCCCATTCTTCTTTCGACATACCAGTAGATTGAGTACTAATTGTTTGTGTACCAGTAGATTGTGTACTAGTAGGTTGTGTACAAGTATGTTGTGTACCAGGATCCACAACGATCCATTGTTCTTTGTCTACAAGAATTTCCTCCATATTTGGCTTCCATAGCTTAAAGTTTTGACCATTGAACTTCTCAATCTCGATTCTAGAACTGCTTTCCACTCTCTTTCAACACATGAATCACCACTGCAAAGCTCTCACTGAACCCAGGTTTATCACAGACCCAAGATAAACTTGATCTATCAAGACCGAGCCAAACCCTTAGCAACAAAGGCATCCCCATGAAGCCAAAAATGTGCTTTGATACCACATTTAAGTTTTAAACCTGTGAAGTAAAGAAATGCATATAGATTCTTAAGCAAAATATAAATTAATCAATGGATCATACACATAGTATACAGAGATTTACGGTTTAAATCCTTAACTGGGAGAAAAATAGCCTTCCTAAGTGTCGCACCTCTCAACTCTTCATTGTATTAATTTCACCATTCACAATAAAATATATACAAAGTTTTAGATATTCCACAACTACCAAAACCCTAATCCCTTAATCGAGGATTAATTTAGAAAACTACTGAAAATAGAAAAAAATGCTAAAATAGAAAAAAAAAAAAACCCCTAAAATTCACTTTGGGGCACTGCCCAGAGCCAAAATCTCCACATAGACAAGGGGGGCCAATCCTGGACCCCCTGGGATCCCCTCTCCAGCAATGCCCAGTGCACACCTACAGCATTAGTAAGGAGGGATCGTCAAACGCAATCATCAAATCTGAGGAAGCCCCTACACACACACATGCAAAGAATATAACACCTACCCAACATTCTCCCACTTGTTGATTTCTTTGCATACAAGGGGTCACGGGATTACATAGTCAACAATCCAGGGAATTAATGCCCATTTTTTTTCTACACAAGGAGAACTTCTCGACGCTAACATATTTTTTCAATGAATCTACAACATTATTCAAAGTTTCAACCTTCTCAAGAAACACCTTCTTGTATTCAACCATGTCTCTCACATAGTGATAATAGGGAGGGATCGTCAGACGCATTCGTCAAATATGACACACACACACCCCACACACTCACACATGCAAAGAATATAACACCTACCCAACACTCTCCACAATACCCCCAAAAAAATCATATTCTAATACCAATATGATCAATATGATATGTAAACTACCATGGTTATTCCAATGGAATAGTTCGTCACAACAAATCTTGTATTACATTGAAATCTTTTATTATGAAAGTTTATTTTCATTACATCTCAAATCTATATTCACTAGCTTAATGCTCAAATTAATTAAATAACTAAAATGTGAAAATAAAAGACTAAGCATAATAAAAAACCATCCACAAAAATGAACAAAATGGGTATCATGGGAAAACCAATACAAGATAAAACCTATCTAGAAGGTGAGGCATACCCTCTACTATCTTTTCTTCAGTTATGAAATGCAAGTATAAAGAAAGGGGCACTCACTATGGAGTTCCCTATGACTTTGTGGCCTGAACGATTGCTAAATAATACCTACCTCCTTTGTTGTGATCTCAAAATACCACTCCTGGATGCTTTTCTCAACTATGGAACAATTGCAAATCTAAAGAATGGAACCCCATTCTCTTCCTAGCAACCTGATATTTAACATAGCCCGATAGCCATTTAGGGTTAGGGTTTTTGCATCCTCAACCCTCAATTAGTGATAAGGTTTTGGACCATCTAGAATCTTATTGAAATTCCAAACATGGCTATCCCCACATGTGTGAGTAATGGAGGTTTACATGGCATCCACTCATACCAAGGTGGTCAACAAGGTAGGTCAACTTGCATGAGGCATAATTTCTGCATACGAGCTCCGATTGAGGTGATTTTTGCACCGTTGTAAAGGTATCAATGTGTATAATATCGTTAGGGGGGGGGGAGATAATATCACAAAATTTTTACCCCAAAAAATTCCATTTTATGCCTCAAATGGATCTGGAAGGTTTCGAACCACAAATAACCAAATTGGGACCTACCACTAAAATGGGCCCTACATGCCAATTTCTCCAATTTTTCCACCCAAAAATTACTAAGATAGATGAAAAATTATATGATGATCCATTATGGATCAGGGAGGGGGATGATCTCAAAATTTCATTATTGTTGAAAGTCAAAGCAATATTGAGAGGGGGGGTGAATCATTATCGTATCATTTTTTACTAATTTATTCCCATTCAATGATTAAATTTATTTAGAAGTGCTTACTTAATCACCAATACATGCAGAGATCAAAACAACACATAAAACATAGTACACTAGGATTTTTACATGGAAACCCAATGCGGGATAAAACCACAAAACATCTTTCTTTGTGTTCTTCTACAAGCACCAACTTACAATTTATAATGTTTCATCTTGATAGGCACCCACCCGTTCCAGATAATGAGGAAACCAATCCTATTGGCACCAACCTGTCACAGATAATGAGGACACCAATCCTCTTAGGCACCAACCTGTCACAGATAATGAGGACACCAATCCTCTCAGGCACCAACATGTTGCAGATAGTGAGGACACCAATCCTCACTGAGATTTAACTCACCCTAGCTCCACCCTGCCACCCTTAATTCAGTTTTTAAAAATAATTCTTACAGAAATAGACCTTTTCAATACTTTTCCCTACAATTCATAACAAGTGATAAATCTCTAATTTAGTTCTTTTGAATAGTTATAGGACCTTTTCCCTCTCATTATCAATGGATCAATCGAACAAAGTGCATTCTTATTTATAATTTTTTTTGTGTGAGCTCCCCTTCATGTATGTGGACTCGTAACAGTTACATTGTGGACATGTTTTGACCATATCAAAGTCTTGTCAGTTACACTTATATCTAAATAAAGTATGTGGACGCATGACAGTTACATTGTGGACAAATCTTGACCAGGTCAAAGTCCTGTCAGTTACACTTCTATCTAAATAAAGTATGTGGATGCATGACAGTTATATTGTGGAAAAATATTGACCAGATCAAATCCCCGGTAGTTATATGTGGACACACTTCTATCTCAATTAAGAATATTTATTTGTTTAGTTATAGCTGGGAATTCTTTGACTAAATCAAACGGACAAAATCTAACAATGAATAAGCTCTAGCTCATCTCCTCAAAATTGACACAGCAATTTACATTTTGGATTTCTCAATGCGCAGATAAAATGGGAGTGCAAGACTCAAGTCACAAGTCTTCATCTTGTCATATTTGTCATGTAGAATGTTAACCCAGTTTCCCATTAAACTATTAGTGTCCTCTAGTGACTCGCTCTCTTGTCTACCAACCTTCCACTCATTCTGTCTCATTCCACTTTGTTGCTTTTCATATGGATGTCATCTCGTCACACTCCATTACGCCATTCATCGCACTGGCTTAAGGCACCCTATAAATTTTCATCTGTGCAACTTCCACATATTCCTTCGTAGTCCACTCTGTTGTGAAACTTCCACATATTTTTTCGCAGTCCACTCTGTCGCATTGGCTTTGTCTCGATCCAAGGGTCACTATTCATTGACACCTGCAAGGGTTATTCAACTTTGTTTTCTTCGATTTCACTTCATACATTCTTGTGGTTGTCTATTTTCCTTCCAGTCTTCCTCTACACTCATATTTACCTTTCATGCACTTCTATTGTTTGTGTGTCATATTTTTTGTGCACCATGTACACTATAACTTTGACATCAATGAAAACATATGTTCAACAAACTCCCCCTTTTTCATTTATGGCAACCAAAAGAGGTTTCTTCTCTGTTCTGAAAGGTGACTACCAAAACAATGGAATTTATGCTAAGTTATTCCCTTTCGATGTGCAAAACTACAATTTTCTCCCCCTTTCAATGTGCACAGCTGCAATATGCTCCCTCTTTCAAATGTGCACAACTTCCATATCAATGGCCTTTGTGATATTCTCCTCATTGCTCCCCATTTCAATGTGCGCAACTACCATATCAATGGAATTTATGATATTTTATCCCTTTGATAGCAATGACAAAGAAGGACATGGGATATTCTCTCTGTCAGGTCTCTTTACATGCACAGAACCATCCTTAAATAGAATACCATCTATAGCTATAGAAAAATTCAACTGTGCACATCTCCATAAAAGCAAACTTCTCCTTAATAGTGCAGCAAATGGGGCACCTTGTGAAGTAGTGAACTGTGTTCTTTATTAAATAAGGGAAGATGATATCACTCCCAGTTTCTGTCTGATATACTCAAAGGGTTCTCTAGGTAATGGCTTAGTGAAAATATTTACAATCTGCTCTTTGGAAGGAACATACTCTAATTTGACCACCTGATCCTAAACATGTTCTCTGATAAAATGATATTTGATTGGTATATGCTTAGTCTTAGAGTGTTGAACGGGATTTTTAGAGAGATTAATAGCACTTGTATTGTCACACATGATGGAGACAGGTTGATCACAAGGAACTTCAATATCCTTGAGATTTTTTTTAATCCACAACACTTGGGTACAGCAATATGTTGTTTTTATATATTTGGTTTCAGCTGTAGAGAGAGATATGGAGGTTTGTTTCTCGTTGAGCCAAGACACTAAAAACATTCCGAGGAAGAATGTGCCTCCACTAGTGTTTTTTCTATCATCAATGTTTCTCGCCTCATCTTCATCTGTATAATCTCTGAGAACGAGTTTTGTATCTTTTGGATACCACAAGACATAATCGATAGTGCCTTGAAAATATCTAAATATTATTTTAACTGCAAGAACATGAGTTTCCCCGGGATTGTCTTGAAACCTTCCTACCAAACCTACAACTTGTATAATGTCAAGCCTTGAAGTTGTGAGATAGAGTAAAATCCCTATCATAGACATGTACACGGTTTGATTTATTTCTGTAGCATCATCATCTTTGTTGAGTTCGCAATTGGTAATCATGGCAGTGCTTACTTATGCGCAATTCTCCATGCCAAACTTCTTCAAGATTTCATTGAGATATTTACTTTTAGAAATGAAAAATCATTTTTCTAATTGATGAATTTGTAAGCCAAGAAAGAAGGAGAGTTCTCCTAATATGGAAATCTCAAACTCTTGTTGCATTGTAGCTTCAAACTTCTTTATCATTAATTCAATGTTACTTCCAAAAATAATATCATCAACATACACTTCAATAATTAGTAGATCATTACCTTCAGCTTTGATATATAAGTTTCTATCAATTGTTCCTTTTTAAAATCCTTTCCGGTGCAAACACTTGTCAAGTCTATAATACCAAGCTCTTGGAGCCTATTTTATCCCATACATGGCTTTCTTTAATCGACAGACATAATCCTATTTCTTAGTTAGCATAAAAAAAATTAGTTGATCCACATAAACTTCTTCCTCAAGGTCACCATTCAAAAATGTTGATTTGACATCCATATAGTAAACTTTGAATTTTTTGTAGCATGAAAAAGCCAAAAACATCTTGATAGATTCAATTCTTGCAATAGGGGAAAAAGTGTCTTCAAAGTCAATCATTTGAATTAAGCATACCCTTTTCATACCAATCTGGCCTTGTTTCTGACTATCTGTCCATCTTCATTTAAATTTTTTATGTATACCCATTTAATTCCAATTGCATTCATGTCATTTGGTCTTGGGACAAGAACCCAAGTCTTTTTTTTCTCTATCTGGTCTAGTTCTTCATTCATGGTTTTGACCCAATGGTCATCTTGACTTGCTTGCAAAAACTTTTGTGGTTCACTCGTGGATAATAGTCCAAAGTTTGCAGAACTAGATGTATCTATTAGTTTTCTTCTAGTTTGTACACCTGCTTCCTTGTTTCCAAGAATTTGGCTCTCTGGATGATGTTTTTGAACATACCTTTATGGAGTCTTTGGTCGTGATCTTTACATTCTATCATCTCCTTATGAATCCTCTTGTTCATATTTCTCGTCCATTCCATCATCTTGTAATTCATTTCTGATTGGTTCATCATATTGATCATTATGGTGTTGATGTCTCACTGAATGAAGTGGTCCCTCATCTACCTTTATATCTATGCTTTCAATTATCCTATGGATCCTTTTGTTGTAGCACTTGTATCCTTTACTTCTGGAGGAGTATCCTAACAGGATACCTTCATCATCTCTAGAGTCAAACTTACCTAAGTTGTCTTCCTTTCTTTTAATGTAGCATTTGCTTCCAAAAATTGTGAAGTGCTTTATTGATGTTGATCTTCCATGCCATACCTTATAAGCGGTTTTATCAGTGTTTACTATTATGTGTTCTTTATTGAGAATGTTAACATTAGTTTGAACAGCTTCTCCCCAAAAAAATTCGGGTACTTCTGATTCATCAACCATGGCCCTGGCCATTTCTTGAATTGTTTTTTTCATCCTTTCTACTACTCCATCCTGTTGAGGGGTTATGGCAATAGAAAATTTTCTCTAGATCCCATGTTTTTCACATTAATTGTTGAATTTATCATAAGTGAAATATCCTCCTCTATCTGATCTTAGGCACTTTATTTTTAAATCCATTTCATTTTCTACCTGTGCTTTGAAGATTTTAAATTTTTGAAAAGCCTCAAATTTATGCTTCAACAATCCAACCCAAGTCATTATGGTATAGTCATCAATTAACAAAATGAAATTTGTTTCACATCGAGGTGATTGTGTACTAGTAGGGACACAAAGATCTATATGAATCGGCTCAAGAGGTTGTGTGGTGGATTGTTCTCTTGCCTTGAATTGAACTCTTGATTGTTTTCCAAACTGACATGACTTACAGACAATATTCTCAGGTTTGGAAATTTTGGTCATATCTCTCACAGCATCTTTTATTCCTATAGTAACAAGATGATTTAAGCTAAGATGGCATAGTTTTTTGTGCCAAATCCATCACTCATCGGTTTTACCAATGCAACATTTTTCTTTTCCTTCTTCTAGAACATACACATTCCCTGAAGTTATGACTACTTTTACAACAGTCTTTTGTGTGTCTGCATACATTACTTTACATCCTTTTGAATGAAAGAGAAAATTGTGTCCTTGGTCATGTTGATATTATGGTAGCTACAGGAGGTATTAACCTCCACGTGTAACCCTGACAAGAATCGAATATTCTGGGAAGCAAGAAGAAACCCTAAAGCATTGGATATAACCCTAGAAGACAAGTCGGCTAAAGAAAATAATTTAATATTGAGTCTTTAGCCTCCAGAAAGAGAAGTCAGCCCAGACATCTAAGAAAGAGAAGTATAAATACATGATTCTAGAGCTCATTTGTACACACACATATCGCAACTACAGAAATCTAGTGCACACTACAGAAATTTAGTAAGTGTGCAAGTCTCGAGAGTAGTTTCAGTTGCAGCTACTGCAACTTATATTTCAATTTTAGGCTTGGACTTTCTCTTGGTTATGGTTTGGACTTTATGCCTTGTGCTCTAGCTCTGGAGAGATGTACACTATATTGATTGACTATTAGGCCTAGGGTTTGCTTCCAGAATTATTCTATGTCAAGGTTAAGGTGCTCGGGGGTGGCTTCGACCTATGGTTGGGTGAAAATATTTCCATAATTTATATGGTTTGATGATCACACCTAATTTTCTAACAGGTTATGGGCCCACACTATCTTTGGAGAGCCTAACCGCTGGAAGATAGATTGGGAGGATTTTCTCAGTTATAGTTGCAGTTGCAGTCAATTTTTTTGCTACAGCAACGAAACCCTAACCCTCTTGTTGAGGCACATTAAGTGAAGATATTAATTTCTGGATAGCCTAGTGTGCCCTAACCTAGTGCACCTCATGGTACTCTCAGCAAGCTAAGACATCAAGTTTGAGTTTTTGGTCAAAGTCAAAGACGTCATGACGTACTCTATGAAATCAAAAAATAAGTTAGAAGGGGATTCTAACTTCAGAGCATGGAAGACAAGGATTTACCTCATCCTTGCTAAGAATAAAGTGTTGGATATAGGAAATACCATGGAACCACAGTTTGAAGAAGGAAAAGAGAAGGAACCTCATAACATTGCAATTATGGAGAAGTTCAATGACAATGAAATCAATGCCATGACTATCATAGTGGACTCTGTAAAAGACCACTTGATACCCTACATCTCTCATATTGACTCATCTAAGAAGATGTATGATGCCCTAACTAACCTCTTCTCAATCAGAAACATTGGAAAAGTAATGATTCTAAAGAATGAGCTCTGTGACATGAAAATGAATGATGATGACAACACAACATCATACATTGTGAGAATCTGTCGGTTAAGAGATCAAATAAAAGCTATTGAAGAAATCATTTCAGAGAAGGAACTGGTAAATATAGTACTCAATGGCCTTCCCAAGACATGGGATGAATTTTCCACAAGCATGAACACAAGAAAGGAGTATCCCACATTTGAATAACTTCAAACTTGTTGTGCACAAGAAGAATCAAGGATTAACGCAAAAGAGAAATTCCAAAGGAAAGATGATGAACAACACCTATGGAAGAATAATAAGATAAGGATTACTATTACGATGATTACTGGTCAAGTAATGTATCTGAAAAGATGAAGTACATTGACAATCCTTGGTAAAAAATCATGTGGAAGATATTATATAAGTAACAACTTCTAGATAAGCTGAAATCAAAATCAAACTTGAAGAGACCCAGAAGAAGTCAAAACAGAAAGAAGTCAGCAATCAAAATAAAATTAGAAAAATACTTGTGACACTTTGCAGAAGGCAATAAGGATGCAGACGGAAGCATGGACTCACTTAGATAGAGGGAGTTGATTATAGAATTCCAAAAAGAAGAGAATTCATTCATACATGAAACAAGGATTAGGAGGGATCTAATCCTAAATGATATGATCCATTGAAAATTATGAAGTATATGTCCATGTTCCCATTGAAAGCAGCAGCCATGATAAGCAGCACGTGTTCAGAAAAATTCTTCTTTGAAAAGAAGCCTTAAAGTATCCTTAGTTGTCCATCTACATACATGATCCTATGATGAAAGGAAGAAGTTGGAATCTTCAGGCCATGGAATCTATAGAAGACTCCATGGACCCAAGATATAAAGAGAAACATGAGGAAGAACATGAAGATTCCAAGAAAGAAAGAAAATCCAGAACAACCAGTTATTATACCGAGAATCACATGACTACCAGCTTGGTTTGAACCCACTAGAAGCAATCAAGCAGAATGAATGGAAGTTATGATAAAGAACAGTGTATGTAAGAAAATGTGAAAAATACTTGTGAATGGAAGCACTGCGAGATTCAGAGGTTCTTCCAGAAGAAGGGAGAAAAACTATAAAAACAACTCACCAGTATCCACGGATTGGAATTTACATGTAAAAGATTATCCTTCCCAAATAAAGCAAGTAAGAAAGAAGATTATACCAGAAAGATACCCATGTATGCAGAAATAAGAAGACCTTTTATGGATTCAATAACCTGATGCAAAGTATCTCATATACAGCAAAAGTGTGGTGAAAAATTTCTATAATAGAGATAGTATATCAGAATAGTTACTCAGAAGTTTGAAATAATGGATTGCTAATCCATGGAAAACTCTCACGATGACAGAAGAAGTGCTACTTGGATATTTTTTAGTTTGATATTCTCCACGATGTCATGAGCTAGCAAGAAACAAAAGTGTTGAACTTGACTATGATATATTGTAATGATCAGAGCTATATGAAGCCATCAGAGAAAACCAGTGTTCCATGACAGATCAAAGTACATTGAGATCAAGCATTATATTCTCTCTGATGAAGTCCAGAAAATAGAAGTGTTTCTCCAATAAATCTCCACATATGAGTAGATAATAGATATTTTGGTAAAGCCTCTATCCAAGATGAAAAGTTTATGTACTTAAGATACAAGTTGGGGATCGTGGAGATGACTTCCTTATTGAAAAAGGAAGATATTACTTCCAGGTTGGGAGGGAGAACTGATGTGTTATTGATTTATGGACAACCATTTTTCAGTTTGAAAAATTGTCCAGGATGAGAAGTTCCTTTCCAGTTCGGAAAGTGGTTTGAGATTTCTAACGAACAGGAATTTTCAAGTTGAGAAAATGGTCTAGATCGGACAGTCATTTTCGTAATGAAAATGGTTCGATAGATTTTTGATGTACCATAGATAGTGATTCCCCTTGTGACCAGTGTGGGAGAATGGTCTAGGACATTCATTCTTCTTGGCAGTCACTCTGAGTAGTGGTCAAGAAGAATTTCTCACCTTGTCAGGCAGTCATTCTTTCGAAGTTCACAATTGGGAGCAGTTTCTAAGAATGGTCCATTTTGGAGGTTGGTGCAAGACATTCATTTCCTGAGGAAATGGTCCAGACAGTCATTCCCTAGGGCGGACTCATTCTCTCCAGATTTCACTATGATTAGTCCTGGAAGAATGGCCCAGTTAGGTGAATGGTCCAGGTTCATCAATCAGGGACAAGCATTCCCTAGGGCAAACTCATTCTCTCCAGGTTGCACTATGATTAGTGTCGAAGGAACAGCCCAGTTAGGTGAATGGTCCAAGCTCAGAAATTAGGGATAGTTGTTCTTCTATGCTTGAGAAGAATAGTCCAGATAGCCCATGGCTAATGTTTTACCTTCTGAGGGCATATGTTCTTCCATATATCACATATGTGAGCATAATAATGGCCCAGATGACTCAGTGTGTATCATGATATTGTTATACAGGTTTATATCGGATGATATGATCATTGTGGAGACTGTATGTCTCTAGACAGTAGTTTTATGCCACTGTGTTAGATGTGTTCCATTGTTTGTGACTATGTGTCACTTATCAAGTAGTCGTGTGCTACTTGGTGTCATTGTGTACCGTTGGATAGTAGTTGTGTACTACTATGGATAGACATAGTTGTGTTCTATTGAATGGCATTGTTCTAATTTCCATGAAGACTATCGGTAGTGTTGAAAATGATTACCAGCTAGATGGATAGTTAGTGTATGGTCCATGACAGTTATTCTTCTAGGACGTATGTTTAGATTAGAAGAATAGTAATTGTATCCCATGGCATGGATTCCAACATCTATTGGAACAATTATTCTTCTAGGACATATGTACAGATTAGAAGAATAGTTCGTGTATCACTCTGTGGAGTGAGTGACCTATTCAAAATCATTACTCAGATGGAGTGTGGCTTAAAGAGATGATGTAGTTGATGTTGTCAGATGATATTAATAGTGATGATGGTGCTCGTGATTTAATCATGAGATATTCTGAGTGGCTATGATGATGCTACCGGTTGAATGGTATGTTTGTGCTTAATACGATTGCCTCCAATACCTCCCTAGCTAGGAGGGAGTGTTGATATTATGGTATTTGCAGGAGGTATTAACCTCCACGTGTAAGCCTGACAAGAATAGAATATTATGGGAAGCAAGAAGAAACCCTAAAGCATTGGATATAACCCTAGAAGACAAGTCGGCTAAAGAAAATAATTTAATATTTAGTCTTTATTCTCGAGAAAGAGAAGTCAGCCCAGACAGCTAAGAAAGAGCAGTATAAATACAGGTTGCCAGAGTTGATTTGTACACACACAGCTCGCAACTACAAAAATATAGTGCGCACTGCAGAAATTTAGTAAGTGCGCAAGTCTGGAGAGTAGTTGCAGTTGTAGCTACTGCAACTTGTATTTTCGGTTTTAGGCTTGGAATTTCTCTTGGTTATGGTTTGGACTTTCTGCCTTGTGTGCTAGATCTAGAGGGAGGTACGCTACATTGATTGGCTATTAGGCCTAGGGTTTGCTTCCAGAATTATTCTTTGTCAAGGTTGAGGTGCTCAAGGGTGGCTTCGGCCTATGGTTGGGTGACAATATTGCTATATTGTCTACGGTTAAACGAGCACACCTACTTTTCTAATAGGTCACACATTTGACTTACACTCAACAATTTATGTTTTAGACCATCTACATACAATACATTTTGTGCTTTGGTATTTCCCTTCGTATCTTCATCTAGTACAACGGATCATTTGCCTCTAATTCTAGCTAGAGCATTGTTTCCAAAAGTAACATTGCCACATTTTTCTTCAATTAGGAATTCAAACTTACTTGTGTCTCCTATCATGTGCTTGGAGTAGCCACTGTCAATATACCATTGATTTTCTTGATTGTTGGCATATAGAGACAGCACACAATTTTATTTGTTTTATTTTTCTTCCTCCAAACGTCGGTAAAATATTATTGTTTGATAGGAAGCATATTGATTTTGCATTCACTTGCCTTGTGTCCAAAATTATTGCATATGTGGGATTCGAGGTCATTTAGTAGAGGGGAGAAGGCATTTTTATACATATCCATTCGAGGTTTATTGAATCTCATTCATACATTTCGGTTATGTCTAAAAGTCTTGCAACTCATAGCCTTATGTCCAAAGTTGGCACAAGAAAAACAATATCCATAGAAAAAAAAATAGATACCTTGGAATGAAAACCTTACTCGTAGGAATCGTTCTTTATCTTCTAGCATGATAAGATACAGGCACTTATTTCTTCCTTGCTTGATATTTGTTTGCATAGTTGGATTGATCCAATTATGACTTCTTCTTCTTATCATCTTTTGATTTGTTAGGATGACCCTTGAGAGAATTTGCATAATTTGTAGGTTTCTCACTGGTTGACATGTTGGTGCTTGATTCACCTTTGACAATTTTCAGACTTTCCTTATATCCTATCCCTATCTTGTCATCTGGTGATCTTTGATTGTGGAGAATGTTATCTAGAGTTTCTAATCATTTTATGAATTTCATTTGATTCTTGGATTTCTATATATCCTTTCTTAAGAAAACTATTTATGCTTCTAGTTTGTCACAGATGTTCTCTTTTTCTTTTATCTGATTCATCAATATTTCTTCCCTTCTTTTGGCCTCTTCTAGATGTATTTTTGATATGATTATATCTTCGTTGATATCATTGTCTTTTTCTTTATAAAACTATCATTGTTATTTTCTTAGTATATTATTTTTCTTGAGTAGGGATATTTCCTCCAGAGCACTAATGAGTTCTCCTTCCATGTCTACTACATCTTCACATTCTTCTGTGTCTATTTGTTCTTGATTAGATTTGTGTTACTCCAAAGCCATGACAAGTTTTTCATCTTGAGTTATATCCGGCTCATATTCTTCTTCTTCAGTGTCTGAAAAGTTGTTTCTATCCTCTTTTGAATAAAAACACTTCCTTTTAAAATATTTTTTCTTTTTAAACTCCCTAGGCTTATCATTGCCTTTTATTTCTTTTTCATTGGTGTTGTTTTCTTTGAAAGGACATTTAGATGCAAAATGACCAACTTTACCACAATGAAAGCATTTGAATGGTAACATACCTTTATATTTTTCGAAACCCCTCTTCAGTTTCCTTACAAAGTTAGCTTCTTCTTCATCTGAGAAGTGTTTTGATGAATCATGATCTAGAGATGTTGACGGTTTGATTGATGCCTTGAAGACTGTGTCCTTTAGATCTGGTTGTCCTTTCCTAGTCCTCATCTCATAATCAGTTAGAATTCCATGGAGCCTGTCCATAGTCAGTTTATCTAGTTCATGCATTTCTTCTATAGCAGAAACTTGTGCATCAAGTCTTGAGGGAAGAGATATCAATACCTTCTAAACTACTATAGCTTCTTCAATATTCTCACCTAGCCCTTTCATAGTGTTTATAGTCTCATCTACTCTGAGAAAGAAACATGCAATATTTTCATATTCACTCATTCTTAGGATTTCAAATTGCATTTTGTAATATTGAAGTTTGGCCAACTTTACTTTCTCGTCTCCTTCATAATTGTTTACCAATTTGTCCCGCATTTCCTTTGAAAATTCCAACTGCATTACTTTGAAAAATTTTGTTTTTGCAAGTCCTCCTTGGATGGCATTCATATCTCTTGCATTACTATAGAAATTTTTATTACCAAATTCATCAATTGGAAGAGTAGTTGGGATTTTATAACCATCTACCACAATCTTCCATACAAAGAGACATCAAGTAGGTCTTTATTCTGATTTTCCAAACTGCAAAATTTGTTCCATTGAACAGAGGAGGTATGGTTGAAGAAGAAAATGAATATTGACTTGACATACTTCATATGTGATATTCCTTCTAGTTGTTAGGTTGTTACAAAAGAACCTTCGCTCTGATTCCAATTGTTGAAACTCAAAGCAATACTAAGAGGGGGTCAATCGGTATTGTATAAAGTTTTACTAATTTATTTCCTTTCAATGATTAAATTTATTTAGAAGTGCTTACTTAATCACCAATACATGCAGAAATCAAAACAACACAGAAAACATAGTACACCAGAAATTTTGCGTGGAAACCCCATGCAGTAGAAAACCACATAACATCTTTCTTTATGTTCTTCTGCAAGCACCAACTTACAATTTATAATTTTTCAGCTTGATAGGCACCCACCCATCGCAAATAATAGGGACGTCATTCCTCTCATGCACCAACCTGTCGTAAATAATTAAGACACCAATCCTCTCAGGCACCAACCTGTTGTAGATAATGAGGGCACCAATCCTCTCAGGCACCAACATGTCGCAGATAGTGAGGACACCAAACCTCAGTGATATTTAACTCACCCTAGCTCTACCCTGCCACCCTTAATTCATTTTTTTTCCTTAAATCTTATAGAATTGGACCTTTTCAAGACTTTTCTCTACAATTAAGAAAAATTGATAAATCTCTAGTTCAATTCTTTTAAACATTTATAGGAACTTTTTCCCTCTCATTATCAGTGCATCAATCGAACAGAGCGCATCCTTATTTATAATGTTTTCTCCTGAGTTCCCCTTCATGTATGTGGACTCGTAATAGTTACATTGTGGACATGTTTTGACCATATCAAAGTCTTGTCAGTTACAATTATGTATAAATCAAACAAACCAAATGTTTCAACGAATAAGCTCCAACTCATCTCCTCAAAATTGAAGCAGCAATTTACATTCAAGATTACTCAATGCGCAGAGAAAATGGGAGCACAAGACTCAAATCACAAGTCTTCATCTTGTCGCATTTTCCCTGCAAAACACTCACCCAGTTTCCCATCAAACTATTAGCGTCCCTTGGTGACTCGCTCTCTTTTCTGCCAATCTTCCACTCATTTTGTCGCATTCCACTTCGTCACTTGTAATATGGAATTCATCTCGTCACACTCCACTTAGTCATTCGCCGCATTGGCTTAAGGTGCCCTGTAGATTTTCATTTGCGCAACTTCCACATATTTCATCGCAGTCCACTCTGTTGTGCAACTTCCACATATTCCATCGCAGAACACTCTGTCTCATTGGCTTCGTCTCGATCTAAGGGTCAATGTTTATCGACTCCTGCAAGGGTTATTCAACTATGTTTTCTTCGATTTCACTTCATACATTCATGTGGGTGTCTCTGCGCCATCCAGCCTTCCTCTGCATTTCTATTTACCTTTCACGCACTTCCACTGCCTATGCGCCATGTACATTATAACTTTGACATCAATGACAACATATGTGCAACATAGTACAAGGTAATCTTGAGATTGTCTCACACCCCCTTCCTAAAAGAGGCATTTTGTGGACAAGGGGGTGAAATAAGATCATCGGCATGGGCACAATGTGGGGATAATGTCATATGGGATGATGTCACTCCATCTTGGTGGAGTAGTAAGGCCATATCACCCTAAGAATGTATCAAGATGATCTTCATCCCAATAGAGTGTTGAGGTAGTCTTAAGATTGCCTTCCTACCCCCCGACCCCAATTAATATCACTTTATTACCCTATCAATATGGGGTGATGCCACTGTTAGGATATTTCAACACTAGAATATAGTTAATATTAACTTGGTTTAATGTAATATTAGGTTAAAGTGTGATTTTAGTGTGTTTCTTTAGTGTTATTTTATAATTTACTAATTTTGTAGTTATAATCATGTCATACACATGAGAGATTCAATGGATACATCTTCTTGATATTAATGATACTTGATATGTGGCTTAAAAACTTATTCATCTATGATCACTATTTAAAGAGCATGGAGGGTCATTTGTTGATGATTGAATTGAGATATGTTCTTGTAAATTATTTTTCGCATTAATCAATTGCCTAAGTGTCATCGACCATTTCCCTCATTAAGGGTTTTAACCATGTAAATAATGGTGTCTTGATATTTGATTTGTATGTGAGAATTTGTATTAAGGTGTTTCACCTATGTTGATGTGCCTTATTTTTTAATCATGGTAGAAGAGGTGCCTACGAATATTTTCTTTCATTATTGATCGAGTTGATCTTGATCAAGTGTTATTGCATGCAACCAATTCCCTCTATTATTTTCCATTTCTAAGCCTTGTTGGATTGATAGGCCCCATTACATTGTGTCTAGAATGTCATTTATAATTGAAAATTGTTTTTATTTCATATGAAATGATTTTGTTTTTTTCCCAGATATCAAAATTTCTCTCTAGTAATTCGATTTGGGGTATTAAATTTTACTTTAATTTTTTTTACCACGCATTTTGGATTTTAATTTATATTTTGGGTTGCTTCCCTTCTAATACATGTATTTTCTTTTTTACTTTGAAAAGGAAACATGCACTTAAACTCTTGTACATGCCATCTTGTTACGTGAAACACTTTTAAATTCAGATTTAAAACCTCATTTTATTTTTGGTGGAATATTTCAACCAAAGTTTGAGAACAACATCAACCAAGAAGACCTCGACATCCACCACAATTTTTCACACGGACGGTAAGAATATCAAGAAAGAAACTTCCTCTGCGTTATTTTTCCAACTAACCACACACCCACCTCCGTGTGTACCCCTCGATGCCTGCCACATGGCACCTAACATGTCATCATTTCCACGTAAATGCACCAGGTCAACAGTGCCATGTCAACATAACTACCAAGTGTCACTTGACACAATGGAAAAATACCATGTTAGAAGTCCAATCAACTTTCCACATGGCAGACACACGGACTACCATGTGTCACCTTCGCTAACCCCTTCCATTGGGGATTTGGTATTTGACATTGATCTTCAAATGAGCATAAATTCTCAATCCAAAGTCCATTTTGGGGGCAATGTTTTCTTCTTTCAACTAATTTTTCATGATTTATGCATCGGTGTGCTCAATTTCTACAAATTTCATTGTTTTAATCTTTCCTACTTACCATATTTATAGAAACTAACCTATAATCCTCATTTTTCAAAATTCCAAGAGGCATAATTGTTGCATCTTGGCACTATTTTGGGTGTCATTTTTTATAAATGCATAATGTTTCAAGTAATTTGTACCTGAGCAATCAATTTCTATTTTTAAAGTCATTTTACTTCTAGATTATAATATGCCCATTTCAAGTGATATCCTACTTACAAAAACCAAATATTTTTCTTAGAAAACTTATATGGTGGATTTATTGATAGGTAAGGGACTTCACCAAAACACCTTGGGAATAGAAGTTTCCCCCGTGGAGGCATTCAAGAAATCCAAAATGGACAACATAGATAACTTATAACATAGATTCATAAGGATGTCCATCTTTAATGACTAGTAGTTTAATTTTCAAGGAGTTCATACTCCAAATGTAGCTTGCATGAAATTGGACATTGCTTTTAGTAAACACAACTAGATTTGATCCCACAAACTTGAAAATCAAATTATAAATTTAACTCTTTATGATTTTCCTAATTATTGTAGTTGCATTTAAGATTTTCTTTCTAAGTTGAAGACACATAAGCTCCTACTTCTACATTGTGGAATCAAGAAAGATGATGATCAAATAATTTTTTTCTATTCTTTCTAACCTTGGAAATGCCTATTTTATTTTCATATCCACCTTTCACTCTATTAGAGAGGATTTTCTTATTTGAGGTACTGCTTATAGAATGCCCTCTTTTGACATAATATGTGATTATCTAGTTCAAGAGAGAGATGAGATCTCGCATCATGGAATTGTCAATTATGTAAGTGACTCTAATAAATACTTAGTGGAACAATAGAAGCAAGGCCCCAAACATGATTGTAACAACAAACCAACCAAGGGTCCCAAACCCTCACAGTCTCCTCCTACTCATAATGCGGATAAAGGAGCAAATAAAAAGGAAATAAGTCTAACAAGCATTGTAATTTTTGTGGGTGAGATGGTCATCAAGAGTCACATTACTTCAAGAAGATGGAAGCCCTTGAAGAACCACAAAGAAGAACAACCTTTAGTTGGATAACTCTTTGTATCCTTCCTCAAAAGGATATTCTCTTTCAAATGCTTCTGGTTTTTATTTCAATGCATCGAATTATAGTTCTTCAAATGAATGGATTCTTGATTCAAGAGCTTCTTATCACATGGATAAAGATAAAGAATTTTTTTCTTCTCTAAATCATAACACCAAATAAATATTTGTTAATGATAATGGATCTCTAGGTGTTGTAGGATCTTGAATAGTTCAACTAGTTGACATGTTATGAAAATCAAACACTAAGAGAGAACTTGAAAAAGAGATACTTCTTGGTATTACTCAAATATATTACAAACGGAAGAGATCCATTGTCTCGATATAGTAAAGGAACACATAAACCTAGGTGCATAAACCCTAAGCATAAAAACTAGATACATCAAGAACCCTAGGAACATAACCCTAAAATGACGTAAATATGCTTTAAGACATTATTACAACCCTAAAGTATAAAATAATAAATTAAAATAATAATCAAAAAATGACTTGAATAGTATGCCTAGTGTAAATGAACAATATAACTCTAGCATCCTCCCTTAATGGTAATTCTAGAAAGTACACCAAGTTTCTTTCTAAATTTTGTAAATTTATATAAGCTCGGAGATTTGTTGAGAATGTTTGCAATTAGTTATAAGTTGGTAAATATTTCATCTCAACTTCTCCATCTTCTATAATCTATCAAATGAAATGAAAAATCACATTAATATGTTTTTCTTTCTCATGGAGGATGGGGTTCTTTGCTAAGTTGTGTTAAGACAAGTAGATAACCACAGAGGAGAATGGAGAATCAGAGAGTAGTGATGGTGTCTAAAGACATTGTTGCACTGAAGCACAATCACATTCCATTAGAGTGCAAAGAGATCTCTCCCAATGATGATAGAACGATCCATAAGGATCATATATAAATAGGTTATGGGCATGGACCAAACCAACAATCATGAGATGGATTTGGTTGTACCTATCCATAAAAGGTGGATCTGGGATCTGAAGTGGACATGATTAACCAATAGTTTAGTCGTACTTCTACCCAAATAATTGGTCAACTCCATTAACCGACAAGGTGAGCTTTACGATGGAACCCAATGTTCCAACACCCCCATATAAAATCATCTTGGAGGAAAACAAATTACACATCTTTCCCCTTGGAATTTGTTCTGACTGCAAAAGATGATCAAACACGGTAAAACAACACTCATGAAAAATTCTAAAAATTGTCACCATCAATGTTGATCAAGGAAAAAAAATGTAGTCATCCATTGCAAACTGGTTGCAAAATTGTTGTCCATCGTTTCATTGCAATCATAGAATGAAAGCTTGAAAACTCAGTTGAAGGTTGAATCATTTGTGTTCCAGAATGATTTCAATGAGGAATCTAGGAAGGTTGATGTCCTAGAGAGTTCCATGCAAACCATTTTCCATAATTCTTTAATTGAACTTAAGGACAAGGTTGATCGTGTTGATGATATAGAGAAAGAAGTGAAATCCCTTTCTCAGATAGAAGATGTTAACTTGAATACCACCATTTTTTGGCTAAAGAGACCAATGCCTAGCTGACCGGTGAAGTTTCCCATTTATAGGCCTATATTTATGAGCTTCATGCAGAATATTCTCCTCTTCAAACTTTGAAAGAATATTATGTTGCCTTACTGTTGTAGCAGACTGAGAAGAATGAGCTTATTCAGTGATTACATGACTGCAAATAGAACCTTGAAGCAAAATTTTGTCAACTACATAATGTTGAGAAGAAGATTGTTGTTAAGCTTCCAAGCTCACCTATTCCTTCTTCCACCCTTGATATTATTGATTGTAGTCGATCTCTTTATAAGAATGTTTTTTTTTTTATGCACCACTGACAATGTTATTTCTCCTAGTTTTGAGAAATACAGTATAGGTATTAGGTCACGACTATTGAAAAAGATGGGATACACTGGCGGAGGACTTGGAAAGAAAGGACAAGGAATTGTTATCCCTATTACCCCTAAGATGAAGTCACCAAGAGAAGGTCTTGGATATGATGTTGTTGTTGCCTCCTTGCCTTCCCCTAGATTTTCTACAGCCAAGAAAGTCTTATTTGTTGCAGGTGGAGTTCAGACCGGTTTGCAAGAAGAGAAAACCACTACTGATTGTGTTGAACATATTGTTGAGTTGGTTATTCCTAACACGCCAAAAATTGAGATTGTTGTTACACATGACATTTCTATTGATATGTCAAGTGGTTCTACCCTTGTAAGAGAACTAGAACCTAAGCCTACATCCTTTAATCATCCAACACATAAATGTGTACCTTATCATCATCCTCGCCATAGAAATCGAAGGAATGGAAATCCTTCTTTCAAATATTTGTAGAAGAGATGTGAAAGATAGAATCATGGACCAGTGTTAATTACCAGAATCGATTTTGGTTGAATTGATGGTTGGTCATGGAATCATTTGACCATAAGTTTGAGGACTTATTATCACTATATATCATTGTTTGTATAGTCATGCGGAATTCATCTTCATTATTGATTTCTTTGGAGGTGGTTGACTAAGGATCAACCCGACATGACAGTCAACCGACGCTCGAGTGAGATATTGGTCGACTGAGGTTAGACCAAACTGTTTGTCGACTAAGTTTCAACTAAGTTTCGACTACTATTTTTCAACTGGAGTTTCACCTAGTTGTTTTTCATTGACTGGAGTTTTTTACAAGAAATTTTGCTACTCCTTATTGATTCCCTCGATTGTATTTAAGGGTGGGGAGTAATTGAAGCTTTTGATGTGTAAACCCAATTGATGTCTTCTTGTTGACTCGATTGCTTCTTGTTGAATTGACTTGGATTTTCTAAGACCTATCAAACCATGTTCAACTGTGTTGTTGGGAGTTGTACCACTACTTATTGTACCTGATCCAAAGACTATTTGGATACAGAGATTGTTTAGATACAGAGACTGTCTTCATTGACAAAGACTGATTTGGTGTGTTTCTTGTTGTTGATTTTTCATAGCATTAGGTTAAGCATGAATTTCATTCCATTTTTAACAATTAACCATAACCATAAATGTTGCAGCAACCAAGATCACATGAAGAAGCACCATGCACAAGAACACAAGATATATCCTAGGAAACCCTTCTCAAACAAGGGAGAAAA
>JZKD02S1673694.1:0-11155 GCA_000966675.3 Picea glauca | reverse complement strand
AAACAAACAAACAAACAAACAAAAACAAGTGTAGAAATGTTGTTTCTCATGAATGATACGAAAACAACTCAATTGATATTAAGTCTACATGGTGGAAGTACTTTGATAACATGTATTCTGTTACAAAGCTTTACCCTGGTATAACAAAAGAATTGAAGCTTGTGTCGTAAGAGAGTTAAAGCAAACATACCATTAGTTGATGTAAATACAAGGCTCGAAGTTGATGTAGGAGTCCGAGAGTGTTGTTGCATGACATATTTTTTTATAACTGCCATCCCATATCAAATTGGTGGATGTTCACTAGTTTAGAGAGTAGTAAATGCTACAAGCAATCAACATTCATAAATGGGTACTTACCTATAAGAATATGGATTAATATTTTTTTTTTTTTTTTTAATTATTTTTACCACCTACATTAAAAAAAATAAAAATAAATTATTAAATAGAAAAATAATATTTATATTGTAAAAATAATTTTAAAATACATTGATTTTAAACATATTCAATTTAATAAAATATATTATTTTTAATAAACATGTAAAAAAAAAAAATTACATTCACAACCAATCACATATCACATAATTCATATTTCAAAAATATGATTTAAATATTAACAAATTAAACTTTGAAAATGGTTTTACTCGTTGAAAATAAAAAAAACACTCGACTCCAAATCGAGTGCTATAAGGACTAATAAGGTATCGCTTTATCACGTATCTTACATGACGATGATGGAGGCTATGTATTTATCTCTTGGATTTTTGTTTCTTGTGATTTTAAGAGTATCCATGTCTTTGAATGTTGGGTCCATTCCGCATGTGAAGCTCGGTTCGATGAAAGGTACATTTTCTTATGTTCTCATTTGTAAGTAGATTTTGTTTTCCTTTGATTTGAAAGTAGATTTTGTTTTCTTGTCATGAAGTTGGAATATATTTAATTAAAAATCAACCATTGTGGTTGTAAATTGAATTACATTTTTAAGTGTAGAAATAATAATTAGTAGAGGTTAGAAAATTTATTTTGGTTTTGAAAACAATTGTAAAGATATTAGATATTGATTATGGAAAAAAATAAGTTTCTCTTTAAGGTTCTTGTTACAATGTTTCTATATGATTGTGAAGTGTGAGGAGGTTATAATGTTTTTAGAAAAACTCACTTCAAAAACATTTTATATATAATAATTTTAGTGGAGATTGAGAAGCTTATTTTGGTATTGAGAACAATTGTAATGAAGTCGAGTTTTGGTTATGGGAAAAAAAATAATTTGTCTTCAACATAACATGATTATTATTAATGTAACTTTGTATGGTTGTGATATTGATTTGTCTTCAACATAACATGCTTGTTACCAATGTAACTTTGTATGTTTGTGAAGTTTGAGGTTATAGCTTTTTTAGAGAAACTATGGGAAAATCAAGTAAAATCAAAAACATTTTATAATAAACAATCTTAAATTAAACACAAATCACCCTTAGGTGTACTTCTTTTTGGTTTTATACTAGTGGAGAGTAAGACTTGGATCATGTACTATTATTTAAATATAGGCTAGACATCAAATTGGTGTATGAAACCTGGTGTATGAAACCCCCTTCCAGTATCCACCCCTCCGGATTACTTTCAAGGATGAAACACATGTTTTTAACCAAGATAAAAGCTTCTTATCAAACTTCAAATATAAGTGAAAGTCACTCAAGACTCAAGTGAGGGTGGATTAAAGATGTTACTTCTTTGGTTCCATTATTGGGGAATAGTGGAAGATGATGGATGCCCTTCAAAATATTGACATCATCAGTAACACTGCCATAACTAAATTTAAAGAGAAATTAAATTGTTAAAGTGAGATTGAGAATAAGAAAAAAATATTTAACACAAAAAATATTAAAAAAAAAATATTTTGTTTTGACCAAAGTAAAATTAAAGCTTCAACCCTATTACTCTTCTCTTAAGCGATAGAAATTGAAAAACATCTTAGTAATTTTAATGTGGAAGATGACTACAAATTTAGTCAATCTTAAAAATTCACTATTCACTGTAGTGATTATTAGCCCTTCTTCTTTTATATCATATTTATTATTATTATTATTATTATTTTATTTTTTCTTTCTTTTTGATTTATTGGTTTAATTTTTATCTTTTATTACTTACTTTAATGTTATTCTTTTTTAAAACATTTTTTATTTTTTACCCTTTTCCTCATTTTTAGCCATCTTTTTCCTTACTTGCAAAAACAAATTATATTTATTAAACTTTATTTTCTTTAACCTTTTCTTTTAATTTCAATTTTAACTTTAGCATTAAATAAATTTTATTTCCAAAGACTCTTTTACTATTTTAATCATTTTTCACAATTGTAACTCATTTTTTTCAACAATGGTTGAACTTAATTTTTAACGTTATAAATATCCACTAAACACTATTTTCTATTATTATTTGAGTTTTATTTGTCCATGATGATGGGTGGAGTGTCCACAGAAACACACAATTTATATCGAAAAAACTCAAGCAACAAAAAACAAGTGTTAATCTTAATTTAGAAGAACAACATTATACTTTCAATATTACTAACTTCAAGACGAAAATAAATATAATAAACACAAACTCTCACAAACTTCATATTAAAACAAGGAAATTACTCACTTCAAGAAAAAAACTAAATATTATAAATATAATAAAAACAAACTCTCACAAACTTCATATTAAAACAACAAGAAAATAAATAACACCTAAAACCTGTAATGACAAAAAAAATTCAAACATATAATATTTGTAAATCTAAAATAAAAATAATTTTCTCCCCTCTTACACAACTTTCACATAAATTAAATCTTATTTTCATCAAAACGTAACATCATACCAAAACACATTAATCAAATTTTATTTTTTCAAACTTTAACACACCAACAATACAATTTAATCATAAAAATATTATTAAAAAACATATATCAAATTTATTATCTATAAATATTTAGTATAAAAATATAAAAAATCCTTGATATTCTATATTGAATAAATAATACTAGGGTACTCATGAAAGGCAATTTGAGTCATAACAAACAAACAAACAAACGCCAAAAACGAAGTGCATTATATCTGCAGGTCTATTTTTCTTGACCGGAAGGGTGGTTCGTCAAATTGATTACCATCATTTGCACATACAGTGAAACCAATATGCTTCACTTTTAATCATGATACACAACATGGAAAAAAGGTTCCATGACCTAACAAAGTCTAAAGGAATGGAAAGCCAACACACAGTGTGCTGACGGCTGGCTAAGCTTTCTATTGCCACGTGGACTGTTTATCCAGAGTTTATGACAATCTTGGCCTAAACCACGTGGCACATGTCGCGTGGTAAAACCAATAAACTACTACCACATGTCACTCGACTATGTTTCGAGCATTTGGAGTTAAAAGGAAAAGGTGGTAAGGAAACGAAACGAAAGAAAAATTTAAAAAGAGAGAAAAGCGCCGTCAATCGACGGAAGCCATCGCAATTGCTATGACGTTCAAAAGCTAAGCAGCTAACACAAACACCAGCAGTAACGACATTCCGTCAATCGGCGCGATATGATTGATATATATTGTATATATATTTATATATATATTTTTTTGCGTTAACTGACGAGAACTCATGTGCCATGTGACATTTTCAGTAGAAGCAGCAGAAGAGCTGGAAAGGGAAGGGAGTGGGGGTTTCAGATAGAGCGAGCGAAAGAGCTTCTGGAAGATTGGATGTACTGATGATCGATTCAATGGCGCCTGGAGAAGCCTTCGCCAAGCCTCAAGGTACGCAGACACGGAAAAAGAACGACTCAATTTGTCCCATGATGTGAAATCGAGGTCGCTTGGTGATTCTACTGGCGTTTTGGAGCTGAAATTCGCTGGAAATCCTCATGGTAAATGGAAGCTCTGTTAAATTGATTATCCGTTCAAGTGTGCTTGGTATAAATATGAATCTAGGGTTTGATAATTTTAGTATCTAATAGGATCCGGGGTTTGATGTTTTTAATTTTATTCCTGCAAGGGGATACATGGTTTGGTGTTTTTAAGTGCTTTTCAAATGTTAGCGGATCCGGGGTTTGGTCACATTATGCTCTTCAAGATGAGCAGTACATGGCATTTCAAAGATCGGCTGACATTAAGCTGAATTGACTCTTTGGATGTTTATTTCTCTTTATTTAACAAAAGAAACTGGTGGCAGTTAATGAATGCTTAGTAGATTTCTGTTTTAAGGATAATGCTTAGTAGATTTCTGTTTTCCAGCATGCCCGCCCAATCTCTTGGCTGGGTCGCTAGCATGGAGAGAAAATAGGATAAGGAGGGTGGCAGCTGAACACATATTAAGCTCTCTGTACATGGATGAAATAGCAAAGCACTATTCTTGTATAGCCTAACAGCATTTGCAGAATTCAGAATTAGGCTACATCCCGTAATACAGAAAATGCACTCCACCCAAAGAGGTAGCGTGGTATTGAATCAAAGATGCTTAGAAGATATTCAAACCTTTAGTGAAAGACACAGGTACATGACAGGCATTATTGAACCGCTTCAGATGAACTATTGCAAAAAATAAGATCAACTAAAACTTGATACCAACTTTCATACTTAGTCAAGGTCTTTAGCTGAAACAAGAAGATAATCATCGGCAAAGTAAGAGCCAGTTTACATAACCTCCATCTCGAGAGTGGCTGGTTTATTATACAAATACTAGTCCTTTAGGGATTAAAGCATATGCAAGCTATGCAATAAAAAACATTGAAAATGAGGAAAACATAATGCCCAAGTTACAAGAGTATGTATGAAGTATAAGATAGGTAGCAGCAACCTTAGACTTTAGCAACTATTCGCAGTGGATGATGTCGGAAAAGTAGCTGATCTAACAACAAAAATCTTGGATCATAGTGTCGTATTGTTGAAAACATTGTTACATGGTCTCACTCCAAAACCCCTTTTCCCTATTTCTTGTTCCATTATCATTTCTCCATTTCTCATTTCTAGTAGCATATGGGCGGGAGAGATTTAATTGTAGGTATTGTACATGGAAGTTAGGGGGTTGCAATTGCATTTAGATCACATAAAAGACATCGAGCTAGTGATAGTTTGCTCATTTCTATCATTTGCATGGTTCCTCTGTATATGGTTTACCTTTGATGATTCTACGAGCTTAATTGATGCTTACTCAAGCGGAAATGCCTTCGACGTTTCACTTACTCATACAAACCTTTTTGCAAGTTTAATGATGTTTCTGCTTCCATTTTTCTGATTAATTACAGTAATTATAGTAGCTTGATAGATGCTTTAATTCATTTGCATGTTTAATCTTTGTGTATTTCTGTCTTTATGGTTGCTATTCTTTCAACTTGGAATTGGACCGCTATGCCTGACCTTTGAGTCATTTAAAAAAAAATTTACTTTTTGAAATTGTTTATCTAGAGAACCATGATAAAATTAGCTCCTAGGATTTTGGCATCTTATCATTAATAATTCTTTTGTAAAAGCTATTGATGTTGGCATTTATATTTTAAGTTCATGCGTTGACTCTATTGTGGTGATACTGTGATAGTGATACTCACGGATCATAATTTTGCAAACCTTTAAAAACTAAACAGTTTTTGTTAGAAGCTTTACCAATGCAAAATTATTCCTTGAGAAACTGTGATCTCTGTTTTCCTGCAACGACTGTTAGAACTAAGCTTAAACCCTATCCAACGAACAGGCTTTCATTGAATCATGAGAACTCTGGTTCTGTTTTTATTTTTAAGGGCTTGAGGCTCTTTGAAAGGAACTGAGCTCTTCACATTTGCTAACCTTGTATTTTGGTGTTAACCTTATTTTTGGCTGAGGGGCAGCATATTTACAGCCCAGTAAAATGCTTATTGACAAACATGATGTCTTCAAATTTTGGCTTTATCTCATCTACATTTTTGAAGTGCTTGCCATTGTTATCAGCATTGTGACATATAGTTCATAACCTGGTTTCTACAGCTTGGAAGCATCTGCAGGTTGATCAAATTCAAACGAGATGAGAGTGGGGAGTAGAAGCCCAAGGGGAAGAATACACTAATTTCCAGATTGTTGAAACTCAAGCCATTTATGGCATCAGCGAGCTTAGGGCACAGTGGAGGTGTGGGGAGTTCGAGGACAATCAACAGGTTGAAAGGGCCAGTGAACAGTGTCGATTGGCTTGGTAGAGAGATGCTTGAGATGAGGATAAGAGACAACAAACTGGATGTTGATGATGAGAAAGTAAGCTAATATTTTTTGTTTCAAGAGAAAAACTTGATTTTGAAGTAAGAAATGAAAGAAGGCATTTATTGTATGCTTTTTTCCCGTTTTCACGGAAGGATTTTTTATACATGGTTCTTCCCTGACATGTCAATGTTAATCATTGCAGGATATTGAGCCAGCTATTGTTGATGGTATGGGTGCAGAGTCAGGCCACATTATAGCTACAACCATTGGTGGCAGAAATGGCCAACCTAAACAGGTTTACCTAATAATTGTGTTCACAACGAGAGTTCATTAGGTCACAACCAAGAATCTAAATGAAGCTAGTTTCCTTATGGATCTTTTTTTCAATTATTTATTTATTCTTTTATTGACTTGACAGACCATCAGTTACATTGCGGAACATGTGGTTGGAACAGGGTCTTTTGGCGTTGTCTTTCAGGTCATAATTTACTTCTTTATTCCAGAATGAGGATTTTATATAATGTTTCTTTTGTGTTTGGAATGAAAATTTATGATGATTATATTGTGCAGGCTAAATGCAGAGAAACTGGAGAAATTGTTGCAATCAAGAAGGTTCTTCAAGACAAGCGGTACAAGAACCGAGAGCTGCAGATAATGCATATGTTAGACCATCCAAATATTGTTGCTCTTAAACACTGTTTTTTCTCAACAACAGACAAAGAAGAACTTTACCTCAATCTTGTATTAGAGTATGTGCCTGAGACAGTAAATCGCATTGCGAGGCACTACAACAGAATGAACCAAAGAATGCCACTCATATATGTCAAACTCTACAGTTATCAGGTTTGCGATCTTTAACTTGTTTCCTATATTATCCTTTTTTGGTGAAAAAATGCAGACACTCCTATCTGGCAATAGATCAAATTAAAATTTACACTCTTAGATTAATTGAGGATTTGAGAAATTTTAGATATGGAACTGTTTGGAATAGAATATTTTTTCATCATGAATTGAATGACTGCTTGAGTTGAACGGATGTGACTGCTAGCATGTATGGTTACACATTTTACTCTTCCATAAAGCTGAAAGATGCAGTATGCCAATCTAGGGAACTGCATAATGATACAATCGAAGTTATAAATAGGCAGAAGGTAAAAATTGAAAAAGAAAACAAAAATAAGACATTTTAACAAACAAACATGTTTCAATCATTCTCTTGTTATTTCATCTTCTTATTGGCTTTAATGGCTAGTCTGTAATATATTTGTTTCACTTTTGGACAGTAGATTTCTAATATACACAAAGATTACTTCTAGTTTAAAGTCATGAAACACGAGGTGCTTATTCCTGCTCCACATGTTGCATGCATATTTTTTATGATTCTATCTTTTTTTTTTGGTGAAATATGATAAAAATGAAGGCTTGCACTTGAACTTTGTTGTAGGCCTAACATTGGAAAAGGCTAAAAACATGATTTTCCCGACAAGCAGAATTCTTGCCATATTGAGTCGTCAACATGGGGGGTTAGCTAATATAAATTATATGGGGAATGCATGGTGTAGTATATTGATATAATGGTGTACATTGGCCCACATGGGCATTGTAAGCTAGTAGATATACAAAGTCTAGTTAGTCACTATTACACAGAGTTGAAATACTTTAGATAAATACCATCTTTTGGTTATTTGGAGATATTCGATTGCTTCTCTACAAGTTGTTGTGTAGTTCATTCTTTCAAAGGAGGCCTTGAATATCAAGCTCTATCTTGAGGAGATAATAATGAGGCTATTATGCCAAACTCCAAAAAAACATTCTTGTGTTGACTTGGAAATGATTAGCTTTGTTAGTTCCTCTCCATTCAAGCCAAGAGTGGGTATGAGTATCCCATAAATTTCCCCAATTATGAACTCTCCTTGAAGGCCTTCTCTCTACAGAGTGGAGGAGTAGTCCAAGTTATTCTCTTACTAATAAAATGGTCTTGTTATCCCCACTTTTTAGGGATAACTAGGAGATCATGTCTCGAGGCCCACAGGTCCTAGACATGGAGTACCGAGAGCAGGATTGACCTGAGCATGGCCGTGGAGGGCCCACCTTTTCTTCTTCCATTGTCTTTGTCTTGACAACAGCAGCAGCATCCATCACCATCGGCTTGGTCCTGTATCAGAAGAGGTTCTTGCTCCATGAGGTAATTGGTCCAGGTATCATGGTATGTGTCACTTTTGATATATGATTCCTTTTATCTCTAACAACTGCTTGGATCTTATATTTGCCACTTGACCATGTTTGGGGGGGTTGATAGGGTGCCCTAGCAAGCCTGTGTCTGTAGGTTTTGGTTTGCCACTGCGGGGACTTCTGAAAAGCCATCGTCTGCTCCCATCATAGCACCACTATTTCATCTTATTTCTCGCTCACTTGTCCCACTCCCCTTGTCCGGGCATTGGGTTGACCTATTTTCAGGATTTCACCTTATCTCATGGGAAGAAGGGGCTAAAGGCCCAGAAGGTAAAAGTAAGCTGGTAAAAGATAAAAGCCTAGGAATAAAACCTCGAGATGTTTTGCCCAGGGATCCCCGAGAAAGCAATAAAAGGCTTCTCAACAAGAAACAAGAGGGACCTGGAAAAATAATGAAACAAGACCTAGTAAGAGGATAGGGGGTCTCATCACGAGCCAACCTATTAGGTCCATGGGTACCTAGTAGTATGACATTACCATCAACTGGTTACCACGCCAGGGCAGTGACTATTGGTTGCATGGCCAAGGGAAAGGGGGTCTCATCACGAGCCAACCTTCTCATTTCTGCGAAAGTACTTGTGGGTAACGCTGTCAGCTCTGGTCACCATGCTAAGGCAGTGTCCCCTGGATAGCTCTTGAACAAAAAAAACAAATAAAAGAATAAAAAGAATAAAGGCAAGAACGAGCTTGGAAAAAATACATCCATGACAGGTACAACTCGCCTTCTACAAAGGCACCCACATGTAACACTTATGCATCCTCGGCCCTCACTGCACCCACATGTTTGGACATCCCCTGACCACATCACCTCACTTACATGGCTTGAATGCGTTCTTTCTGGGAACTTTCCTTTTCCTGTGGACACTAGCCCAATAGAACGCCTTGTCTTTTTCCCCAGACTTGTATTGCAGGCTTATGTAATGTCTTTGAGCTATTAACTGATGTATTAGGGATTTTATGCATATGCTTAATAATATTAATGATGAAATGTGATTGACATTGCTATGATCCCTATGACTGATGAGCCCATGGAGGGTGTAGCTTTTGATGTGCAGGACCAAACTCGACGGACAGGTACCATTTGGACCGATACACATGGGGAGATGATCAGTTCGGACCTCCATGGGGCTGAAGAGCCCACCAGATGGATGCTGAGACCCCATTAGGGGGCAGAGACAGGGCAAAGGTTGATTAGAGTCTTTGCACCGGAGAAAAGGAGGACGTTCCACCAGAGGCACCCCGACATAGCTTAGCCTAGGGGGTTGAGCCCTTCTTCACTGAGACGTTGGCATTGGAAGGCCTGAGATGTCACCTTTGTGACCATGACATCATCCAACCCATTGGACGTCTTTGGAGGCAAACTGGGCAGCAGTGGCACGTGTGGCATGTTGGAGAAGCCCTTGGATGGCTAACGTTTTGGTCCAGGATGTTTCATTTGCCCTAGAAAGGGCTAGCGCCTCCCTTAGAGGGGATTTTACTCTCTTTTCTTCTTAATTAGGGTTTTTACTTAGCATTTAATGTAAAAACAGTATGATTTTGATATTATGGCCTTGTCGGCCTTTTTATGACCTAAAAAGTAAAATTAGGTCATTGATACAATATATATTGAGGAATTTGATCCTCATTTTATCATCACAACTAACTCACTCATTAGTGAGGTCTGATTTTTGCGCCCTATCTTGGGTATTTGACTGATTTAAGGAAGGCGCACTTGTTTAAGGAAGATATTTTTGGCATATTTTGGCAATTCTCTTGAAGGAAGGTGTTACAACTAGGGTTTGCATACTATTTCATGGTGATATGTAAGTGTTTTTTCTGCAAAACTTCTTGAATGAATGGTTGTAGCCTTATATTCTTGCATATGTTTATAATTTGCTGATTGAAGCCCTAGGTGACAAGCACAAAAGTAGGTCCTTGTCTCATGTCCCCTGATAGAGAATTTTTTCAGCCATTGAAGAGGAAAAGAGAGCCTAGCCGTAGCTACACTCCTTTCTCCTCTTCCCCTTTGCTAGCCGTAGCTGTTTGAACTCAAGAAGGAGAAGACGTCCCAGGCCTAGGTTATCTACACTTAGGGCCATTTTTCTTCTAGGGTTTGATGATAGAGCCTTGCTGTAGCAACACTCTCCCTCATTTGACTCTCTTGTCTTGACTTTATCTTTTATGCTAGTTGTTTTTGCCATCTAAGGAAGGAGGAGAGAGCACAAGGCCTTGCCATCGCAACACCGGAGTGAGCCTCTCTCCCCTAGGGTTCTGTCTCTGAGGCCCTGCCATAGCAACACTTTAGAGCTCTTCCCTCCAGTCCTTAGCCGTCCTCCTTCAACCCTTGCGTCCTCCTTTAAATTGACTCCATTTTACCCTAGAAGGCACTGATCTTAAAACCTCCAACGTTGAAGTAGAACTTGATCTAAACACTCTCAAAGCTTTTGAATTGAAACCCTAACTGCACTAACCCTAGCTCTAGCTAACCCTACTAACCCTAAGTTGCTGACGTCATTATTGGATATTTCATCTTTATTGCAACAACGGTTCATCTTGTGAGCAATTGAATGTGGTTTTAGGCATAAATTGAGTAAAGTGTTGGTTTATTACATTAAATGCCATATCGTTCTAATATTTATTGGTGAAGTAACATTATTCTCATTGCTATATTGATAAACATTGACTTCGTCAATATTTATTGCCATATTGCTTATATATATTTATCAGATAATCTTGTGAAGTACTAACCCAT
>JZKD02S1673693.1:777182-801955 GCA_000966675.3 Picea glauca | reverse complement strand
GGGTCCGTCGGGGAAGAGGCTCTGCTTGGCGGGGTGGCGCCACAACTGGTAGTCGAGATACAACAATAACTAATTTGGATATGTATACCTCAAATTCGCCCTGTCGTCGGGAGGAGCAGGGAAATTCGCACATGGAACCAGATATGCAGGAAAACGTGGAATATATATGGATATGAGGATCCAAGGTAGAATGAGTTGAAGACTCCCAAAAGATTCAATCTGATGCCTGTTCAATGCCGAGGGAATATAGCCTGAAGGAGGAGCAAATGAAGCTTATTTTTTAGCTAAGGGGGAAGTCGCAGATTTGCGATTCAAAATGGAACAGATGGATTCCAAACTCAATTTGCTACTGACTCTATACTCTCGTTCAATGGCTCAAAAATCTGCACAGGACCCAGACTACTCGACCATGATCATCCGGGATGCACCCATCTTTTTGTAGCTCGTTCGTTATATCAGCTAGCATCGAGGGCATTCTAAGGATAGGTTTCAAACCAGTCATGGCTTGATATTTTAATTCTGTATACTTATTCTCTAAAATGTTCATATTTTGGATGCCCATAGCATGTCTTTTGTTTGACTATATGTCAAAACAGTAACAACTTTTTAGTCCCACCGAGGCTGCTTATTTTTTGAATTATGCTAAGGCTTGGACTGGTTTCCATTACCAGCAGCCCAAGCCCTGGAAAACCGTGACTGCAATCTTTATGACAATCTGAAGGTAATATAATTCTAACTTAAAAAAAGAATGGTCATAAATAGTTGTAGTAAAGTCAATAAAAGATATCCTCTTGATATTGACATTTTTAACGATGTTTAGATTAGGCCATTCTAAAAATGGTTGATTGTCTATAAGGTTCACACATAAAGTCACCTACCTTATGCTTGTACATAAAAAATAAAATTAAATAAATATCAAAATACGAAAATTTCTCTAATTATGCTGAAAGGCGTATACCTATTGACAATGAGCACAATTAATGATATTTTAACCTTATTTAACCTTAAACCCTAATCTGATGGCTATGCATTGAAGTTGCTGGCATATTCTTAGTCGTCCTCCAAAATCAATGGGTCAGATTTATTGTTCATCAATGGGTCAGATTTATTGTTCATAACTTTCTTTCATTTATCAAGGCATCCGTTAACATGTTTACTTTTTAACATTTACCTAATCACATTAAAAAACTACTGTAAGCATATGTAATTGCCACGTTTAAATGATTAAGTAGAATTAAACCATGGCATCTAAATAAATACCCACGTTCTGCGGCGTCTGATGTCCACGCGTTCCATTTATCAACCATTTATGGTGCTCATCGATAGAGATTCTGTGTAATGCGTGGCAACATTTTCTGTATATGCATGACCGATGTCATTATTCGTAACAATCCGGCTAGCCGGCTGCCACATCTGTGGTGGAATACTTCTTGTAACTTTCCAGACGGATTATGATCATTTCGCTGCCATTTCCATAGCTTATAGAGAGGGTTGGATGCCAGTGCTCTAGATACGGCGTACTCAATACAATTAACCTGAAACCTTGGCAGAGGCAGGAGATAAATAGTTACAGTGAGGGTTTTTTTCACTATTTTGGCGTTTTGGTGTTAGGGTTACATGTAAAGTTTACAATTAAGTTATAGTTACAGTTTTCATAATCTTCCTTTACCTATTATAGTCTTTCGACGTTTATCAGTCATAAATTATATATGACTGTGCTAGTATTATTATCATTTGACTTGAATGAGAGGTCTGGCACATTCAAATAAATGCTTCCATCATATTAAAATATTTTTTTTGGTNGGGTCCGTCGGGGAAGAGGCTCTGCTTGGCGGGGTGGCGCCACAACTGGTAGTCGAGATACAACAATAACTAATTTGGATATGTATACCTCAAATTCGCCCTGTCGTCGGGAGGAGCAGGGAAATTCGCACATGGAACCAGATATGCAGGAAAACGTGGAATATATATGGATATGAGGATCCAAGGTAGAATGAGTTGAAGACTCCCAAAAGATTCAATCTGATGCCTGTTCAATGCCGAGGGAATATAGCCTGAAGGAGGAGCAAATGAAGCTTATTTTTTAGCTAAGGGGGAAGTCGCAGATTTGCGATTCAAAATGGAACAGATGGATTCCAAACTCAATTTGCTACTGACTCTATACTCTCGTTCAATGGCTCAAAAATCTGCACAGGACCCAGACTACTCGACCATGATCATCCGGGATGCACCCATCTTTTTGTAGCTCGTTCGTTATATCAGCTAGCATCGAGGGCATTCTAAGGATAGGTTTCAAACCAGTCATGGCTTGATATTTTAATTCTGTATACTTATTCTCTAAAATGTTCATATTTTGGATGCCCATAGCATGTCTTTTGTTTGACTATATGTCAAGACAGTAACAACTTTTTAGTCCCACCGAGGCTGCTTATTTTTTGAATTATGCTAAGGCTTGGACTGGTTTCCATTACCAGCAGCCCAAGCCCTGTAAAACCGTGACTGCAATCTTTATGACAATAAGGGAATATAATTCTAACTTAAAAAAAGAATGGTCATAAATAGTTGTAGTAAAGTCAATAAAAGATATCCTCTTAATATTGACATTTTTAACGATGTTTAGATTAGGCCATTCTAAAAATGGTTGATTGTCTATAAGGTTCACACATAAAGTCACCTACCTTATGTTTGTACATAAAAAAAAATCAAATAAATACCAAAATACGAAAATTTCTCTAATTAAGTTGAAAGGCGTACACCTATTGACAATGAGCACAATTAATGATCTTTTAACTTTATTTAACCTTAAACCCTAATCTGATGGCTATGCATTGAAGATGCTGGCATATTCTTAGTCGTCCTCCAAAATCAATGGGTTAGATTTATTGTTCATAACTTTCTTGCATTTATCAAGGCATCCGTTAACATGTTTACTTTTTAACATTTACCTAATCACATTAAAAAATAACTGTAAGCATATGTAATTGCCACGTTTAAATGACTAAGTAGAATTAAACCACGACATCTAAATAAATACCCACGTTCTGCGACGTCTGATGCCCACGCGTTCCATTTATCAACCATTTATGGTGCTCATCGATAGAGATTCTGTGTAATGTGTGGCAACATTTTCTGTATATGCATGACCGATGTCATTATTCGTAACAATCCGGCTAGCCGACTGCCACATCTGTGGTGGAATACTTCTTGCAACTTTCCAGAGGGATTCTGATCATTTCACTACCATTTCCATAGCTTATAGAGAGGGTTGGATGCCAATGCTCTAGATACGACATACTCAATACAATTAACCTTACGACATACTCAATACAATTAACCTGAAACCTGGGCAGACACAGAAGAGAAATAGTTACAGTTAGAGTTTTTTTCACTGTTTTGGCGTTTTGGTGTTAGGGTTACATGTAAAGTTTACAATTAAGTTATAGTTACAGTTTTCAGAATCTTCCTTTACCTATTATAGTCTTTTGATGTTTATCAGTCATAAATTATATATGACTGTGCTAGTATTATTATCATTTGACTTGAATGAGAGGTCTGGCACATTCAAATAAATGCTTCCATCATATTAAAATATTTTTTTTGGTAAATAGAGGCAAGTATATTACTTATACAAAACATAGAAACACTAGTAATCCTTTGAGTTTAGTTTGAGGACCTAGTATAAACCATGTTTTGAGAGAACAAAAGTATATTACTTCTACAAAACATAGAAACACAACATAGAAACACTAGTAATCTTTTGAGTTTAGTTTGAGGACTCAATTAAAACCATGTTTTGAGAGAACAAAAGTATATTACTTCTACAAAACATAGAAACACTAGTAATCCTTTGAGTTTAGTTTGAGGACCCAATATAAACCATGTTTTGAGAGAACAAAAGTATATTACTTCTACAAAACATAGAAACACTAGTAATCCTTTGAGTTTAGTTTGAGGACCCAATATAAACCATGTTTTGAGAGAACAACATAATATAATACCATATCAATATTTAACTAATTGGATGATTACAAACCAAAAACTCTTGATGTCTAGTTAGATTATGTGGCATATGAATATAGATATTGTAAAACTAAGAGATATTGTAAAACCAAGGTCTACTACAAAAAGGGTGTTGTGAATGAAGGACACAAGAAATAGAGAAAAAATTGTAACCATGTTGAGCATAACCTTGAAATACCAACAAAATTGTGAAACCAGAGGTAGACTGATCTTGTGTTACAATTGAGATATGCTTGGGTGTCCTTGGTACCATAGCTCGATCATGGGTGGCTGTCGTGGAAAGATGAAAAAGTTTGGGGATTCAACACCCACTTTGTGGGTTTCCCTTAGCAACAGAAGTTTGAGAGGTCTCCTCCATGTTGTCCCTATGGTGTGGTGATCATTTCCGAACTAACAATTTAGAACTAAGCTACGAAATTTTAGAATCTGTAATAAAAGATATCATTTTTAGTTCATCCAAGTTGTCACACATTTTCAAAGGACAAATATGGGAAGTATGGAGATGTGAATCACAATTGGCTAGGGTTCTTAATTAATAACTCTGAGGTGAAAAGGCTTTTGGAATTAACACCCTCAACTAGAATCAATTACAATTTGATGTTGTTGATGCCATGTTAGAGTTATTGTATTTGATGGATAAGAGGTTGAAGCAAGATTTCAATGAGGGAAAAGAATTGGAATTAGTCAGTTGGGAGTTCATGGTTGGAACAAACGGTAGTTCAATGTTGGAAACTACTATTTGATAACGCAAAACTATCAATTTTGGCAACTTTTATTTGAGAACGCAAAAATTCTCTAAACCTGTTAAGTAATGTGTCTATTTTGTCACCATGGATCTTAAAGGAAAGACTCAAACCTCTTAACTATACCAATAAAGATATCCCTAATGTCCCATTCAATGGTGATGAAAGCATAGAATAAAGTTTGATGACCATAAGAGGATTTAGGATCATTAGAGGCAAAGAAGAGGGGAAAACCTTACTCCATATCAATACTAACTTTGTTCTCCTCTCATCCTTGTAATTCTATCTCATCAATTAAGTCCATGATATTTTCCAAATGTATTTCCACACAAAATTTGGATAACTCATCATTTTTGTCTAGATACTTGGCTTAGAGTGAAGGGATTTGCAGAGTGGGATCAAATGAGGTGTAAGTTTGAGCCATATTTGAAGAGATTATTTTTTTAGGGTTATGAAGGTTGACCTTCCAAAGGTGGGTATTTCCCTCTTTGCAGGTAACACTAAAGTCCTCTACTTCAATACGAAGGTTATCATAGTGCATTATATTTCCCCCCTTATTGTCCATGGAAAAAATAGAGTGAAATCTCATGATAGAGAGGAACAAATCCAAATATATAAATGAAAAAATGAGAAGGTAAAGAGCCAATATGGGCAACAATTGTGGAGGAAGGGCTAGTACACTTGAAGAGTGTAATTACTTACAACAATGAGGTATTAAAATGGATAGAAACAATTTTTTTTTATGGTACTTGCATTGTTATTGTGAAACATAAATAACGAAGCCCAAGTATCCTAACTAAATAGGGTGCACAATATAATTGAAGGCTATGAAAGTGTCAATATAATTGGGTCCCCACAAAAATTACTAAGCCACATGCAATTGCCTAAGAGAAAGTTTTAAGTGTATCAACTATGTAGAGGCATTCAAGATGGCTAAAATGTGAAGGTAATTCTAGATAACGATGTTCAGAAACCTTCAAAATGAACCAAGAATGAATCCATAGACCATAGAAACCCCAATGAACGATATTTTTTTAAACAAAGGAGATCATAGAGACATCACATAGTAGTGATACACATGAACCATGCATGATCCATAATTGAGGGACTTATAGCCCACTCACTTTACTGACACAGATATTGTGTGGAATTAACTTCTAAGCTCTGCTCTCAGTCTTGTACAAAGTGCTCTATCTATAACAAGGCTGCCAAGCTTGTTCTTTTTTTCTCCCTGTGTAATCTCTCTATCTTTTGGAGGCTACCAAGCCTCTGTCCTCTGTCCTATACAAGAAACTCTCTTCCTTTATTCTTCTCTTGACTGCAAAGCCTGTTCTTGGGTGTGAACTACACACATCAAATAACTAGCAACATAATGGAAATCGAGTTAATATTAAGCACTACTCAATATTAATGGCTTGCTCTTTCTCCACGTAACCAATGTAGTCTTTTGAGTTTTAGCTTCTTAGGAGTATAACAACCAATAGTAACCCCTCATTGCTCACTATTTTTATGAAAGATATGCAAGATTGGTTTATGGGATACTCTTGGAAAATATGACGTCCCTATTGAAATAAGTAATGTAAGAACTCTTACTTCAAATTTCCAAAATCCTTGTGCAATATTTCTTGGTGATTCAATGTAGAATTCCAATGCACCATTAAGTCAACTAATGTGTACGACCCATATGACCATGTATGAACGTTGTATGACCATATAGATGAGAGAAGAAGGTCCTAGAGGACTGTTCATTCACCACGTAGGAGAAATTCCACCCAACAATGTTTAAAAATGTCCAAGCATACAACAATTCGACCTCGAAAATATTAAATCTTTCCAACAATGTTTAGAATCACCCATACATCAAGAAATTCACTCCAGCAATGTGTAGAATTACCCAGGCATCAAGAAATTTGCGTCAACAATCTTAAATTCGCCTCAACAATGTTTAGAATCGCCCAAGCATAAAAAAATTCACCTCAACAATCTTAAATTCGCCTCAGGTAGAAGATTGAAGCGCCTAGGTAATTAACGGATGGTCGAAGTAATGCGCGATGTCCCAGAGAGAGAAATATGCCCAAGGGCCTGTGAGAGATGAGAGAATTCTCCAAAATGGAAACTCTACTAAATAATTGCAACAAATATTTAATTATAACCATCAATATTCAATTTCGAGATGAATCCAATGGTGGGAAATATAGAGTTGTTGGTGTTCATAGAAAATGAATGGGAAGGAATTTCTAAGTGTTGCCAACAAGAATATAGAAGCTAGTTCTTCATTTTCTTTAGAGATTCAATTTTAGGCAACAATAAAACACACATCAATCCATATCTTATCTCAACAGTGAAGCAAGCACCAAACTTATGCACAACACAATGAATTCACACACAAATTTCTCTTCACAAGCACAAGGAAATATCCAAGCTCATACAACAATTTAAGCACACCATAAGACAAATATTTTACCCTAGAAACCCAAATGGGAAAACTAGCTTTGAACGGGGGCTCATTATTTGATTTCAACAATCTCTGGTACCATCAACTCTTCAGTCTCTATCATCTTCCTCCCTTGGCCCACAAATCCCATTAGGAATGAAATTACACGAGGAAATAGGGAGAGCTGGTGGGAAGGGAAGGCCAACAACCATGGCCCTTCACTTCCCATTCCTTAGCCTTCTCTCCTATTCAATTTTTTAATTACATTTTATTCTCAATTTTCCTCTCACATTCTCATTTTTGCCTTATTAGACTTTCACATTTACATTGTTTTACAAAGTTTGCTAATAGTCGTCAATTGTCGAATTTCTTTATAGGTACTGATTCTTACTCCCATTCGTTAGTTAAGATCCATTTCGGATCACACCTCCCCATTGAGAGTCTTTTTGGTCTCCAAAATCTCTAGGAAATCAATTTGGATCAATGTTATTTGTTTCTCTGGAACGTGGCTCTGATGCTAGCTCATGGATACAACTCTAACTCTGGCTTTGACTATTGGCATTTTTCCTTGGCTCTGGATTTGGATCTGGTATTGTCTCGCTTGTTTCCATAGTGCAACAATATTCTCACTGTCTCTCAATTTTGAGAAATCTTTGAATCTGAACTTTGGACTCAACATCTATTCCCATCTTCCTCTCTGTCTTGGAGATAGTACATCTTGGCTACTAATGAATCCAAGTCGAATGTTGGTATTCTTGCTAAGTGTGAACCCAATGTGCTCCCATCACACAAAAAATCCTCAAGGGAAGTGTGGCTACATTCCTCTTCTAGGATCAATTGCTTCTCATCATGGAAACGACCCTTCAATTCTTGCACATGCTTAAAAGAACTTCCAGAGTTCTCCAAACATCCCCAAGGTCATTGACCTTCGTGCACCACTCTCCGACACATCTCCAAGGAGGAGTTTTTTGGATTTTTTACCGCACAATTTGTAGGTTGGGAAAAGCCCGACCTAAACACCAAACAATGACAACTAAGAGAGAACCCACCCACTGTCACCTTAGGCAGGTGTTCTTGTCACTTTAGAGGTCAGGCAGTCACCTCAAGGGGGGAATCCTGGTGACCCTAGGGGAAATGAGATGAAAAATGGAATGTATGAACGGATGCCCCTATAAGTCAAATTGCTAAATGGAAAAGGGAGCTTGGTAATGAGTCTTGAGGATTTCTTAAGGTTGCCAAAGTCTTGAGTGATGTGCAAAGAGATAGTACCCACCTGAGACACAAGGAAAACCAAGTATACAATGCAATATATCAAGTGGACAAGAAATTTAATCTTGTTGTCCCTAATAGAAACAATTAGTAACAATATATATCAAGAAGAAATTATTAAATGAAGCTTCTAGATAAGATTCCAAAAATCAATATGAATATGAGAAATAAACTAGCAAAGAACTAGCACCACTTTAGCAATAAAACTTACGATAGTATAGCTGTAAAACAAAAAATCTACAACAAAGGATAATAACCTTAATGGCTATAGAAAAACAAGCTAAATATTAGCAAATTTAACCCACAAAGTTACTCCTAATTAGCCTAAAACGTGCGCTAGTGTTAGTAGTTTGTTAGCGAGAAGTTATAGCTAAATCCTAGGGTTAGTTTAGAGCTTTCCTAGGGTTAGAAGGCTAGCTTTTCTGCAGCCCTGATGGCTGTAGGTTAGTTTTGTAATGGAAACAAGTTTTAATGAGAGAAAGGGGATGCCTCAATGAGGCAACGTAGCCTAAAGCTCAAAGAATAGCATCCAAGTGAGAGAACTTCAATACCTTGACTTTTCATGTTTATCAATGCAATATTTTGTTTCTCCAATGAAACGACTAGTGCTTTTGATTAATGGGTTAATGGGGTCATAAGAAAGAAATCTAGAGGTACTACCTCCTTGGGGGTATACATCCTCTTATTCCCCAAGGAAAGTATCCTAGCTAGGGTTTAAGCAAAGGGGTGTAGGCCCTTATACTTCCTTAGCAAACCCTTGCAAACAATATTTCTATGATATATTATGGTGGAGCTAGTTAGGGTTGTTTTCTCTTATACTCCCTACTTAACCTTAAAAAATAACCTTGAACTTTGAACCAATAAAATAACAACAAGTGTAGCCTTTACCAAATTCAAGTTGCAACAAGATAAATGCCAATAAAAACCACCATAAAGAGATAGAAATGACCTCCATAAGCTAGCGCATCATCATCATGTAGTCATTAACCAAAGATAACACCACACCATAGCACAAGAGAATAAAAATCTTGAAGGCAACGAAAATTTCAGTCCTTAGCCTCTCACAATAGGAGAGTTATGTTATAAAAACAGATTCCCTTATCTTTTTCCTAGAGCACCTCTTAGCCACTAGGGAATCCCCTCTAAAGGGGTATTGCTTGCCACAGTTACAATCATTCATATTCAACTATTAGGGCTGCAAAAACCCTAATCTAATTTCTTTAATGACTATTAAATCAACCAATGAAAGTTTCCTAAAGTTTTCACACATGAACTACTAGGCCTAACACACTTTTTGGTAGACTTTGGGGGAGTTTTAGTGGCTTATATTATTTATTTAATAACTTGTTTGTTATAGCCATAATTATGAATTGTATTGCTATAGAAAGTGTTTACAACAACCTTACCTTTTATGCTAGTATCTTGGTCTTTAAATCCTGAGTTTCATTAATGTTTAGCTAGTTCACCTCTTGCATCTTTCACTTGATTTCTTGCATTTTTTTAGCAGATCATTGTGCCATTTCATTGTTGATATATACCATTACTAACGGATTCTATTAGGGTTATCAATATTAACTTCCTTGTCTAATTTATATATTGCATGGTATACTTGGTTTTCCTTTTGTCTCAGGCATGTATTATATCTTTACAGGTCACTCAAAGCTTTGGAAACCTCAAAAAACCCTCAAGACTCATTTCCAAGTTCCCTTTTTCATCTATAAACTTTAACTTTAGGGGCATCTGTACATACATCACATTTTCTATCTCAATCCCCCCTAGGGTCACCGATATTCCCCCCTTGAGGTGACTACTTCACCTCTAAAGTGATGGGAACACCTGCCTAAGGTGACAGTGGGTAGGTTCTCTCTAAGTTGTTGTCAATTGGTGGTTGGGTTGGAATTTTCCCAACCTACAACTTGTGCGATAAAATTTTGGCATCGTTTCTGGGGAGGATTTTTAATCCTCTTTCAAGCCCTAACAACACTTTGGAAAGCTATCCCAAATCCTTTTCCCTAGCTTTCCTAGAGACTCCACCCAAGGGACATTCCCTTTTTACCTTTTTGATGAGCTCTTCTTGAAGTTCATCTGGCGACTCCACCTTCCCATATCCCTTCCTCTTCCAAGCCTTTTCCTCCTGGGAGGTTCAAAACTTCTAAGGTCTACCAAAGAAGGCCTCCCCTCAAGTATCTCGTTGTTAAAAACCTCTTCCACAGTACCCTTCCCCTTGCTCCAATGACTCATCCTTGGGAAAAATACCTCTATAAACCCCTTAACATGGACACCATCCAGGGACACCCCAACGCAATGCCAAAAGAGTCAAACAAGTGGTTTCCGAAGTTCCCAGGAAATAATGTAGTGACTGTTGAGGATCATATTTACATCATAGGTCAGGACATGGACAATGTAGACATTGAGCATGAGGATGTAGCCATGAAACTATTGGATTCATCATTGATTGAAGAATCTCTCAATTGGTTTAGAGGCCTTCTGGATAATCAACTCACGTCCTATGAAGATTTTTCCAAGTTATTTAAGAGAAGATGGTCAACAAAGAAAGACGGTGGGACGCTTGTAGCTCAATTGAGTCAGATAAATAAAAAGGAGAATGAGACAGTGAATGAATTCAATACCATATTTGACATGTTGTACAACCAGATTCCGACAGAGTTCCATCCTAGGACTGCATCGGTCCATCTCCTCTATATGAATGCTTTTGAAGGGAAATTTCGCTTCATTCTGAAGGACAAGAAGCCCACATTGTTAGAACATGCCAAAGAATACAATGCTAACATTGAAGATAATCTTCCTGATTCGAGGGTGGATCCTTTTCAGTACTCTCATGTGAAGGAAGAAGCAAAGACTAAGGTTTACAACATAACTTCTCCTGATCTGATTTCCCTCTTAACTCAATTTACCCAGGGATAGAACCAGATCATGGGCCGTTTGACTACTGTGGAAAGAAATCAATATGCCCCCAGAATTCATTTTACCAGACAATAGAGAGATGCCACAGGTTGGAAACTGAGGCCTCAACAAGAGGGAAAGGCCCCTGATACTTTGAAACCAATTGGGATGGTAGACACAAAAGCTTGGTGCTTTCCATGCCAAGAACCTCATAGAGAAGATGAGTGTCCCCAATGAGATGAACATTCCCATGATAGTATGAATTTCATGCATATGATATGCACTTTCCACGAGGAACAATTCACACCAAAACATATCACTGAAGCCATAAGACCCGGGGGGGGATAGAGGTGAGACTTCGAGCCTTGAATAAGTTAACAAACAATCAAAAGAAGGAGTCAAGGAAGAGGGAATATTTGACCTACACTAGAAGGAATAAAGCTTCAAACCCTCCATCACAACCTGCCACTCCTCTTCCATCGATAGAGAAAGTGGCCCCACCACCTCCACCTCCAGTACATGAGTTACTTCCTAAGCCAACTCCCGCATATGAGATTCAATTGAATATAGATGTTACAACCATGTTTGGAAAACTAAATATGACGGTCCTAGTGACAGAGATGTGCAAGATCCCTTCTATCAGAAGATAAATATTGAAGATATTACAGGTACCGACCAAGAAGAAATACTCTCCTATCATTTTGAACACTATTTATCTTGACCACCAAAAGGAAAAAAATCCTCCCTCCTATATTTCATTAGGCATGAATGGCTTCTTCTTGAACAATTGTATGCTTGATTTTGGGGCCTCTGCAAATTTCATGTAATTGAAAGTGATGGAACAACTTGGTTTGAAGATGACCCGACCTTATGGAAATGTATGTGGTATTGATTCTAAAAGGGTCAAGGTTTATGGGTTATGTGAGGATGTTGACATAATAGTGATCGATGTTATGGATGCTAGAGGGATGCTCTTATCAAGGATTTGGTCTGCTACCCTTAGGGGCTTCCTTAGCATGGACCTTTTTACATAATATTCCCCTTGCGGACAGGTGAAACTTTTCTTGGATTGCTGGACCCCTATACCAAGACACAAAAAGTACAAGTGGACACTAACATTCCTTTAAACTCATATAGAACAACCAAACCAAGAAGGAGAGAAAGGATATGATGTACCTTTTTTGATGTTTTTCCTCGCAGCTTCCAATCCTTGGAGCTTGATCTTCAAAACCCCCAGCGCAAACTAATATCTAGAATGGACAACAAAGAGAAACAACTATCTCCTACTCTACTTGATTAGATAAGACAAGTCTATCTACGAAGATTAGAATAATAGTAGACACGCACATGTAATAAGACATAGACTTGAAAGAAATAGGCCAAGTATATATTGAATGAGAACCAATAAGAAGATATTTACAAACCACGATTGACGCTGCAACAACCTCTCCAAGCTCTCCTCGTCCAACCCTTGCACGAATGAATCGAGATCAAAATGATGATGCTTTACTGATTTATTCCCTCCCTTTTACCATGCAAATGACTCCAATTTATAGGCTTTGAGAGGCTCAACCACCTTGATTATTTTTGGAATAGGTTGAGGATATGGTTCCATAGGTTATGATTATTTCCTTAGATAGAGCCTTGGACTAAGATTCGAGCCAAACAAACCCCAGTCTTTCAGAGATGTGCCTTAGAAGAAGGTGGGATTCACCAATATTTACTCCAACCAACAATGGAGCCCCCTTAATGATGAAAACAGAGAACCATGGTGTCCCCTTAGCATGGTGTGGGGAGCATTGACGCTCCCTAATCATAGGCAGATGAGCGTCGATCTTCTGAAATGCCCACTAATAGTCAAAATCCCAGGTAAAAAAGTATTTTTTGACTGCCAAATGATGGGGCTTTTACTTCCAACATGATTTAGGGGTTATGACAAGTGTTTTCATGGTGTCTATTGAGTTGTGATACTTACAAAAAGTGTATGAGGCTTGTTACGACACTTGTGACACTTGCGACAATTTTGGTGTGACACTTACGACACTTGTGACACTTAGAATGTGATGTTTGCACCACATGTGACACTTGTGATACTTAGAATGTGATGTTTGCACCACATGTGATACTTGCGACACTTAGAACGTGACATTTGCGCCACATGTGACACATTATGCAAGTGTAGAAATTTGACATGTAACATATTTCCCCCCAAAGTGTGAAGCCATAAGAGGAAACTGATGGACGAAACAATTTATAGATTCTTCAATGAAAGGGTGAAGGAGTTGGAAAACCTGGTAGAAGCTGCAAACAAACATCAAGCAATATAAATATATGTTTCATTTTCAAGACAGGCATACCTATGATTAGAACATAAATGACTCAAAGCATGGTTTCCGACCAATACATTGAGGATCCATAATGATATCGAATATGAAGATGGCCACCAAATATACAATGTGGACCCACTCCTCTATGACATGCCCTGATCGCAACCATGAAAGAATACAAAATGGAGCTATGATATGAAAAGAACATAGCCACAAACCAATACAAAGTGGATCTATGTATATAAGTCAAATGATCTCCATATTAACATGGGAAAAGTACGAAACACGATGAGTACTCAACCCAGGGTCTTCGTCCCGATCCCAAAATAGTATGATTCTATCCATGTGAATAAATGCTTTTATGTCGAACATGGTAGAAACCACTTGATTACTGGTCATTGATGTATACTATTAACAAGCATGAGGGAAATCACCAATGATGTAAATGAATCCCAAGGTACCTATAGTACATTCCATAAAACATGAATAATGATATGAAATCGAACATCCATGGAATCAATCAATTAGGGGTCATTGATGTAAACCCACTATCTAAAGCGAGGAGGCATGCCATTGAGGCATGCAGGTTCCAAGGTATTGTTTTGTTTCTAACTCTAATTCTCAGATAATGTGTTGAAGTCGACAAGAAAAGACTCGTCGAAGTATGGCCTTAATGTATCCCCCATCATCGACACGAAACTGTCATAGGAAAGTGATATGAGATGGTGTATTATATGAATATGGACTAGTACATAAATGGAAATTGGTAATACTATAGATGGTTGTTCTGGAATAAAAACTTCCCTTGAACATTATGAGGAACAACACAAGACTTGGCAGCTTTGACTCATTTGAGAAATGGACCAAAACATAGTGTGAGGATCACCGAGGCACTCTTCGGGTAAATTGAAGGAGTAACAGGACTCATGGTATTGGTATGACTTAGAGGAGAGTGAATTGACCAACTGTAAGGCGAGATGCAAACATGTGCCATGTTCAAGGGCAACAATGAAAGCTTCCTTAGAGGTTTCAAGACACTTGACCCACTTCCTTCAATTTTTCCCCTATCCAGATAGTTGAGTACCTCTTTCTAGTTTAACAAGTTTGAGGAGGATAACAGGTGCTCAACATAACTTACCTTCGGTAAGTTCCTCTTCCTATGATTAACAAACTGGAAGAAGTAAGGGTTCGTTCCCAAATGGGCCCTTCAATGTATGGTTTTTTACGAGTCCAGAGAAGGAAAAATCGATGGATTTTCATGTTTAGAGAGATTGAAAAGAACTTAAAGAAAACTCCGTGGATGTTCTTTTTCGTAGTTTTAGTCTCCTAGGCCCGAAAAAGCATAAAATAATGCGAAGGAGAACTCTTCTAACAAAAGATGGCTAAAGTATTATTTTTTTGTAGTTAGTCCGACGGGACCGAAAAATGGTTAAACTATCGCCCGAAAGACGTCTCTTCATGTTTTAACGAGCTTCAAAGATGACGAAGTATGCTTAAGGTCCTCAAAAATTTCTGCTTCCAATGTCCCTGCATTAAAAAACCATTTTGGGAAAAAAATGTGAGGGACTCCTTTAAAAATCAATGGAAACTGCGAAAAATTGAAATAAGAAAAAATACTAATGTGAAAAAGGATAAGAGTTAACTAATTTTTAAGTGGTTAAAAGGTATTTTGGTGAAAAATCTAGTTCATTTTACCTCTTGTTCTCACTTGCCTCTTTCACTTGGAGTTTTTTTCCAATTTGGAGGAATTTCTTCCGACATTGATTGCGGGAGTTCTAGGCCGTATTTCATCATTCCGTCTAGACTAGGTTGGTAGTCTGATCCTCCTCTTTCATTTCCATGCTTTCATTGTCTTTTTCATGTATTTTCAATCTTTTTGGGCCTCTTGGGAACCTCCATGGCACCCTAGAAGATCAACACTCCCTTAATCTATTAGGAGGATTCCATGCTATATCTTGGTGCCCTGGTGCTCTTGCAGAGGGTGCGTTGATGCTATGAAATGGTCTACATGGGAGGCTCTAGGTGAATTTTTTTTTGTTTTTGCTTGTTTAACTCATTAAGAAAGCGTTTTTTGATTTGGGATCTTGGCTTCTGATTTTTAATGATGTCTGGCAGGTGTTTTATAGTCAATATGATGGAATGGAAGGAAATAGAGCATGGAAGTGATGATATGGCCTCTTTGCATGTCCCTCAAACAAGGGCAACACTTCGAAATTATGGCTTGTTAAAATTTTTCAAAATCCAAAACATGAGGAAGGAGGTGCTTCTCCTTGAACACCTGATAGGGTTATGGAATGTAAACGAACATGTTTTCCGAGTAGGATCTCATTCTATGGAGATTGATATCGAGCATGTATACTCTCTAGCAGGGCTCTCCAAGAGGGGGGAAACCATTATCTTTTCCAGCCATCAAACTACAACACTGCAAACTGATGATTACCTTGCAGAATATTGTAGGTCAGGATCCCATAAGGAAAGTGGTAGGATCACAATTACGGATGTAAGAGACCTTTCTTTGTGAGCCATCCTATTCAACATTACCGAAATGGCAGGAAGCACTAGTCCTAATCTTTCTTTCAAATCTCTAATAGGCTACGCGGTTGAATGCCTCAAACAAAATATTTTTAACTGGTGCGTAGGGTTCTTGATGAATGTTAAGGATCATATTTCGAGAAGCAGGAGAGGAAGGAAAAAATAATTAGGATATGGATCATTATTGGTGTCATTATTCCTGGAACGAGTACCTTTGATGCAGCCACAGGTCTCTTTGATAGAGCGTCATGTATCCAAGCCCAGGATGGAGTGGTGGACTATCCTTTCACCTCAGTTAGGGAACGAGCCTTCATCGTTTTCTTTCATAGCTGGTTTCTTCACCTGGTGGAGGAGATAGATTGTGATGGTAGAGGACTAACCTTATGCTGGGGTTGATTTCAGAGGCAATGCGTATTTAGTGCTCCATGAAGGGGCACAATGGGATGCATCAGGTAAATTCAAAGATGTGACATTGTAAAAGGATTTTTTATTTTTTATGATATACATTTTTTTTTGTGGTACAATGAGGGATCTAATAATATTTTTTTTCCATCATGCAGACCGAGGGATGACACGTCCAACCAGGGTGTCACCATTTGGATGATGTGGTGGTGTTCAAGTAGCGACAGAGGTAGGTGGCGGAGTCGAAGGACTCCATGGGGTAGATAGGAATCTCAGGGCGCTTACCATGGGTGTCCCTTCCATGAGATTACGAGAAGTTCCTTATCAATTGTAGAGGCACATAATGGGTGTGTCGAAGGGTCTCAACCATTTGATGCGACGAGTAGCTAGAGTAGTGATGTGTTACCGTGAGAACAGTGTGGCACATGAATACAAGAAGAGTCTCTTGTCTTAGTGTAGTCTTATGCGATGATGTACATGCATAGTAGCCCACCGTTTTGCACCTCTATGTACTTTTTGGATGGTGTTATGTTACACTTATGATATATATATATGAGTTTTGTGTCGACTACTTATTTTTCAAATGATGTGATGTTTTTATATTTATGCTTTATGATTTTGAATATTCATCTATGTGTGAGATGCCAATCCCAATCCAACATATAATTTGCTAATGAATTTGTAATGACATTAAGTTCTCTTGATATGTGTCGGTATTATATGTAAGAAAAAGACCACTCGAGACGACAACCCTCAAATAGAGACGTAGCAGTACTGGATTGCGAACAACATAAATACGATTAAGTTGACAAACCACGAGTTGGGAATCAAGACTAACGATTATTTGAGATATGTTAAGAGAAGCGACCTCGGTCAAAAGTCCAATTACGACATGATATTTTGCAACATTATTGGTTTTAGGTCCAAGATAGATCCCTCCTGAATTTACCAACTCTTTAGAATGGTAAATGGTCCAAGTTGTTGAAGCTAATTTCTGGGTACGTTGGATAGCGCCATCTGTAAATATAAAATATATGGGGAAATATGATAGAATCTATGCATTCAAGCATGAAGCAGGGTATAAGCAGCTAAAGATGAAACAAAACCCTTATACACAAAAGTAAAGACACACCAAACCAAATCATATGGTACAATAATTTACAAAGCACACATGCAAGATTTTCTAAGCATATTACTTCCTCAGATAGAGCCCATTACGAGGCTCATCGAGAGGGATTTCACCATAGTCGATGTTGGGCCCGAGATATGATCATCTTCATGACGTTATTATACACTTTTTGCCATATGTATATATGCGTTTTTAATCTTTCAAAGGAGCTTTTTGAAGAATTTTATGGTAAAATGATACAATCGGCATGAGGTACGTATAATTCATGTTTTGTGATTCAATCAAGTTTAATTTATCGTATTTTATGATTTCCAAAAGTTAATTCATGTTTTTCTGCTATTACAGGGCAAAACGCACCATGTTTCTTGGTCCGACACTTGTTCCGGCACTTGATCCAACACTTGTTCCGGTACTTGATCCAGCACTCGTTCCGACACCCAGTATTGCACAAAAACGTAAGGAAAGTTGGCGGTTATGGTATTGGCGGCTAGTGGTGGACAAATCGAGCACAATCCTTCGAAGATTGTTAAAAAACCTAGAAGAGTCAGGATCAACCTACGCATAACTTTGTTTAGTAGGAGACTAAGGAGTTTATGAGGACTGACTTACTTTCCAAGGTCTATTTCCCAGCTTCCAAAGCTACAACGTAATCTCTTCTTCCCCTGTAGGAAACCCGCAAAGGTGCTTGGCTTTTTTAAGAAGGTAAATCCAAGGATATAAAAAGGGCGATGAAGAAAGGTCTGGAATTCAAAAAACAGGGGTCATGGATTAAGCCCGACTCTTGGAATCCTTTCGCGGAGAAGCTTTGCTCCCTCGTCTCATTTTAATTACCTCTTATCTTTATCCGGGTGAAACTTTTAGGACCCAGAGTAATAAGTCGTTATTTTAATGACATATTAGGCGAAAACAACATAGTTATGAGACCATCACGGCACTTTAGTGATACTTGTTTGAAAAACAGACATCCCCGGAACTCGTACCTTTGCCTTACCATTTCGTTCTTCTTCTAAAATAACAGAAAATTTTCTATCACCTATTTTCGGTGAATTTATTCTCCGACATATGATCGTCTATTTATTCCTTTCACTCGTTTGGGCCGCAAGTCGGGATCTTGTAATGGAACAACACGAAGAGCATTGGGGATTTTTAAAAGAACTGAATGCGTTAAAAAATTTGTATCTCTACTTCTAGAAAAACACTGACCTATTTTATTTGTGATGAAAGTAGACTTACCAAAGAAAAATTCTGAAATAAAAAGGAAAACACAAACTGGTATATACAATGGAAATTTTGGAAACCATTTATTGCATGTAGTGTTTTAAATGACGCCCGTTGACAGGGGCGTTGAGGATTTTACCGTCCAAATTCTTTAATAGAAATGAATTTTTCCCTTCAGGAGTTGTGACTTTGAACGGTCCGTACCAGACATGATCAAATTTACCATGTTTTGTCGAGTCTTCCTTCCTAGCATCCCATTTCAAAACCAAATCGTCGGGGAGAAATTTTGTGTCCTTGGTCTTACGATCAAATAATGTTTTCATGTTGTCCTGTTATTTCTGCAGTCTTTCGTCCACTTCGGCCCTGTGCTGTTGGAATTCAATCAGTTGGTTTATTCTTCTTATGAGATGGTTTGGTTCTTCTTTCTCATCTTGCCAAAGTTTCATTACGGGAAGTGCTAGATTTATAGGTAATACTATGTCAGTCCTGTATACCATTTGGAAAGGAGAAGTGCCGATAGATTTTTTTGTACCTATCTGATTTGCCCACAAAGCGTATTTCAAATGCACATGCCAAGATTTTTTGTTTTCGCTCAGCACTTTCTTAATTATAGAGATTAGACTCTTGTTTGAAGACTCGGCTAGCCCATTTCCTTGGGGGTAATATGTCGTGGAATGACCGAGCATGATATTGTACTTTTGGCAAAAGCTGACCATAGCCATAGATTTAAAAGCCTGGGCGTTATCTATGACTATTTTCTGGGGGCAGCCAAATCTAGACAAAATGTTATCTTCTAGGAAATCCATTACCACCGATTTCGTTGCTTTTCTAGTTGAAATAGCCTCCACCCATTTGGTGAAGTAATCTGTAGCAGTCAGGATCCATTTATGTTGAGCGCTAGAATGAGGGTTAATTTCACCTATAAAATCTAGTCCCCATTGTTGAAACGGGGCTTCCGTTTTGACCGAAACCAACGGTAGTGCTAGGAGTTTGTGCTTGCTTGAGAACAATTGGCAAGGGTTACAGGCTCTGACTTTAACATTGACATCTGAGAATAGTTTGGGCCAATAATATCTTTCTCTTAGGATCTTATAAGTCGTTTCCTCTAGGCATGATGTCCTCTGCACACTCCTTCATGAAATTTGTTTATGACCTTCTCTATTTTTTATTCAACTAAACAAACCAATTGAAAGCCTAGTGGGTCTTTCCAATACAATTGGCTTTCCGATATACAGTACTTCACCGCATGCAGCTTTAGCATCCTGGATTTAGATGGAGATAAGTCACTCGGGCACTTCAAGGTTAGCAAGTAGGACACTATGTCTTTATACCAATCTGATGAGGAAAACTTCTCTTCGATTCTGATGGCAGTTATTTGTTCATCGAGCTCGTTCATGTCCATGCACTCTTCACATCCCTGTAGAACATTTATCCCGAGGGCTCTGAAATTGGATTCATCTAGGAGCTTAGCCAAACCTTGTCCCTTTACTAGTCTCGTTGGTTTTATCTCCAGGTCAAATTCTTGAATTTTAGCAAGCCACCGTCCCCTTTTCCCATCACTGTGGGACTAAACCAAAATGTCTTTTACGGAACTGGTGGGTACGTACACAATTACCTTGGAATGTAACACGTAGGTTCCGAAAGACTTTAACGCCTTCACCATAGCATACGCTTGCTTTTCCATTATATCGTATCTGAGTTCAACATCTCTAAGACTTTTGCTAAAAAAGGCTATTGGTTGCTCGAAACCTTCTTCATTTTTCTGGAGGAGTACTGCAGCAAGTGTGTGTTCGGAGGTGAACGAGACGATCAGAAAATCCTTTAGATAATCAGGGCTAGCTAGTACGGGTGCCTCGCTTATAACCTTCTTGATGTGTGCAAATGATGATTTGGCTTCTGCTGTCCATTTCACTTCGTTGTTCTTCTTCAGCATATATGTGATCAATTTCACGATTTCAACAAAGTTTGGGATAAATCTCCTTAAAAAGTTTATTTTTCCTAAGAATGACTAAATCTCTTTTACATTTCTAGGGATATTTATTGTGTCTATAACTTCAACTCTTTTAGGATCAATTTTAATTCCATCTCGAGACACAATATGGCCCAAGAGTTTACCTTCTTGCATAGCAAAGTGAGACTTTTTAGGGTTTAGAGACAAACCAAACCTGTGGCATTTCTCTAACGTCTTCTTGAGATGTATCAGATGATCCTCATCGGATTTAGAAAAAATGGTTAGATCATCAAGATAGATAACCACAAATTTGTCCCTTTCACCGATGAAAGAGATATCCATAGCACGTTGGAAAGTAGCACCTGCATTCATTAAACCAAAAGGCATCTTGTCATACATAAATGTACCCCAAGGGGTGGTGAAGGCCATTTTTTCTTTATCGTGCTCATTGACATCAATTTGATTGTACCCAGAAAAACCATCGATCATCGACATCCTATTTACTCCAACTATTTTTTCTAAAATGTGATCCATTTTGGGTAGGGGGTAATTATCTTTGAGGGAGAATTTATTGAGGTTTCTAAAATAAAAACACAATCTGATCTCTCCACTTTTCTTTCTAATCGGGACCAGGTTTTCTACCCAGTTGGAGTATCTCAGTGGTATGATTATTTTTGCATCTAGGAGTTTTTTTATTTCCCTTTCGACCACGGGAAACAAAATAGGATTGATTTGTCTGAGTTTGTTTTTGAAAGGTTTGACACCAGGATTTAGGGGTATTTTGTGTTCAATCATAGTGGTGTCATAGGTTCTCATCTCTTCGTATGACCAAGCGAAAACGTCTTTATACTGCCCGAGTAAGTCTTTATACTTGCTTTTTACCTCGGGAGGAAGGTACTTTGATATTTTTACTATCCTAGGCTCCTCTTTGGTCCCTATGTCGCAGTCTTCAACCTCTTCAGGTTGGGGTTGCAAAGCCGACTTTAAGGGAATATCATTTTGGTCAAACAGTCTCTCCAGAGGGATTAGTCCCTTTGGAATTTGATTGTTCTTTAAAACTAACACGCGATGATTACTGATCTTTTCTTGGAACCCCTGAGGATCCTCTCCCTCTTGCATGATCCATGTGTGGTCGTTTTAGTTTTCTTGGTCAATGTGAGTTTCAGTGAAATCGTCCACCATTTCAAGGAACTTCCTGATTTGTTCATCATCCTCAAACACTTTCCAGTGTTGGATGTTGTTTGGTATGGAAGGTTTGTTCCTTACCTCTATGTGGTATCTTAGTCTGAAAGAAACGTTGACACTATTTTGTCTAGTGAATTGGCTTGCAGGTTTTTAGCGCGCAGGATGAAATGAACATTTACTGACGAGAAGAAATTTTCTATTAAATCTTAGGCGAAATTCCTGCAAGATCTCAATCTTGGGTGTTTGGCCTGGTATTGTCGATTTATCTATTTCACTATCAACTCTGCGTCTCTGTATACTTGCAAGTTTTTTATGTTTAGCTTCCTGGCAGCTTCCAACCCTAAGACCAGGGCCTCATACTCACATACGTTATTGGTGTAGCCTATGTACCACTGAAGCCTATAAGAGAAAGGAATCACAAATTCATTTTCAGGTGCTACAAACAATACTCCTGCACCTGCTCCTTCATATGACAAGGCACCGTCAAAAAACATTTTCCAAATTCCAGTGCTATACATATTTTCGTCTATCTTTCCTGATTCATTTTCATTTATGTAATTGTCTTCTATACAACTATTTACACCATCATCAAAAGACAAAATACAGTTCCCTAGATCTTGATCGACAACATAAACAGGATAATTGTTAGGATTTTGTGGGTCGCTCACTCTGTATGCTAGTCTCGTTTCTCTGTATAGACGAGTAAATTGCCCACCAAACACATGAATCGTGGCGTAGGTCATGTCTAATTGAAGAGACCCCCCAAGTTTGGCTCCCCACGACCTAGATAGTAGCAAGCCATATTTCGGAGGTATATCGGCGATAACTACATCCATCATGACGCTTTTCACCGAAACTTGTGCAAGAGTGACTACTAAATCTTTTATCATACCTATGCACTTAACTCTCCTTGAATCGAAAGAGTAGAGGTCTCCCTAAGGCCTGGTGATATCGAGGCCTAGTCTGTTCATAATAGACTTGGGCATTACATTATGTGAGGCTCCAGAATCTAGCACGCAGTTATGCAGCAGTCGATCATGCACATTCAGAGTAATATAGAAGGGAATGACGATGTCTATGGTACCCTTGAAATGCAGACCAAAAGTGATATTAGGTTTATCATCTTCCAAGTTAATCACGTTAGATTGACTTTCTGGACCCGAATAACCTATCATTTTGGTTATCTGCTTTCGATACACAGGATTCTTTGCTAATTCGACCAGAGGGATTGGTATTTTGATCTTATTTATCTCATTTTCAAGGATGAAACCTCCACTACCTTTGTCCGTTTCTCTGGTCGAAACCTCAGACTCCTTATTTTCCAACTTATTTGTTTGTGCCGATTTATTTCCCATGAGTTTATTCACCGATATATGTGTTTCATCTACCTTAATTTCTTTTGCTTGGGTCTCGGCCTCTTTTACTTTGGGATTTTGTGAATCTACCCTTTTTACTTTGCTATTATGTATTTTGGTCTCCTTTGGGGTGGGCTCGTATATTTCACCTCTTGGGGAGAATTTTCTTGGGTTGAGGAGTCAACGCAGTTTTGTTTCTAGGCCTCAGGTTGTACTTACGTTGGACCTCAGCCATTATAGGATCGGTCACTTCTTGATAGAAAGAAACATCCATGTTGTTTATGTCATCATCTTTATTTGATAGTTGTTGAGTGTCCAAGGATTTCTCGTAATCTTATTTAGTTAAATAAGGCTGTGTGCAGTCGTCACCCAAACTTGTCACGTCTTCTTCCAGATCCTCGAAATCTTGCAGGTCGTTTCCTCCTATAAAAAAATTATTTTTTAAAGGAGTTTGAATTTTCTGGTCTTCATTTTTAATATGTCTTTGTTGATTTTGAGGGGTGGGGTTTCTTCTGAATTCCCTTTTAACGAAAGGATCTACCTTGGATTGGTCTAGCTCCATTCTGGAAATCTTGTTTGATAGCTATTTAATTATCCTAGCCATGTCATCCATGTTATCATCTGAGGATCTACTAGGCCCCGAGGGTCCCGCTTGTTCCCTAAAACGTTTGATTTCTCGGTTTCCCATTTCTACTTTTGTTTTTAATTTGCCAGAAGCCATCATGTTAGATTCGATATCTATGGTGTCCTCTTGCATTCGGGTCAGGGTAGCCCCTCTCCTTTCTCTCAACAGAAGTGCGGAATCGGGTTCGAAGGCTCCCACAGAGGTTACCTTGGTTGCAGGTTGGGATGGTTTAACTTTGACTGGGATCTTATTATATAACTTGTTAAACCTTTGAATGAATTCCATAACAGTTTCCGATTTTTTTTTCTTTAAAGACCCGAACTCGGTCAAATAGTACAAATGGTATTTTCTTTCGCCCCATTGTCTAAGAAAAGCGTCTTCTAGGGAATCATAGGATAATATTGAACCTGCGGGTAGACTTCGAAACCAAGCTCGTACCTGTCCTTCGAAAGTCTAAACTAATAACCTCAAATATACATCTTCGTGTTCGAGACCTAGGATATCTGCGAACTGATCAAAGAAATTTATATGTTCTACCCCGGTCGGGTCCCCTTCCCGTGTAAATCTAGGTAAGTTTTTCATGTAGTTTTTAGGAAGGTCGTGAAGAGGGATAGGCAAGACCAAAGGTGGATATCTGGCAGCTACTTTAGTGAAAACTCTGGGAGGCGGGGGCGACCCT